>APFE031544635.1:63321-77015 GCA_000404065.3 Pinus taeda
ATGTTGTAAGGTTGTTTGGATTTTCCCATCAACGCCTTCGCCACGCCTTGTTGCACAAGCAGATCACACATCTTCACTTTCCAGATCTCGAAGTTGTTTTTGCCATTGAACTTCTTGATCTCAAAACAAGTACTTTGAGTTTTTTCCATATTGTATCAGACAAACAATCTCCAATTCCAACTTGTTAATAAATAAAATTAATATTTAACAAAAAAATGCCTTTTCCTTCTACTATATTGCCTTTATCTTATCATACAATCCCTCTGCTGTACAAACTGCAGATTACAAAGTAAAAACAAATAACAAAATTGCATTTTTACCAAAGTGATCCTCGCTTGGCGCGCCGAAAGGGACTTGGCGCTGCATTCACAGCAGAAGATCCACGCGAGAAGCAAAATTGGTTAGAGTAACAAAATTGGCACGCTTAAACCTGTCGGATCCACGCCAATCAGGATATTGGCGCTCTGGCGTGAGTATTAAGCTTAGATCCACGCCAATTGGTGCACCTGTTCCGAAATAAAACGCGCCAACCCGTTCACTGTCTAAAATTGGCGCGACTATCTCACCCCAAACCGCGCCAATCCCCAAAACGCCACCTTCAGCAACTCTATCACACGCACCCGCTCCTCAACACGCTCTGATACCAATTGTTGGAGCAAACAGTGCGTAGCGGAAATTAAAAGACATACACAACATATAAAATCATACAAAGATAACACAAGGATTTAACGTGGTTCACCCAACCAATCTGCGCTATGTCCACCAAAACATAGGCATCGACAATCTTATTATTCAATAGGAGATTACAATCTTTTATTTCCTCACACACTCTGTACCATACCCAATATCCTGTACAGGCATATATTTTTATAGCTAAGAGAACAAAACTGACTCATAAATTCTCTCACAACAAATATAGGATGCATTAACTCCTCCTCAACAAAATGGAGCTAATATAGCAAAAAATCCTATTGTTGTCACCTACATGAGATTTTTGCCCTATTTAATAAAACTGAAAATCTCAACATATCTTAGGTATGGGCATCACCTTATTTTTTTGTTTTCTTTTCGTTTTTCCTTATGTTTCTATCAACCATATATTTTCCATGATTTTTGCTTGGGTTTGAGTGTGTTTTTTTCAATTATTGTTGCATTTAGTGCAGGTGTTTTTTGGTCAAAAATTCAAAATGTGATTGTTAATTTTATTTATTTAAATTCTTCTTATGCCCTACATTTTTTTTGTGGCTTTAGCTTGGGTTTGAGTGTGTTTTTTTTGTCATTATTGTTGCATTTAGTGGAGATTGTTTTTTGTCAAAAATTCAAAATGTTGATTGTCAATTTGATTTGTTTAACTTTAAATTCTTCATGTGCCATAGGTTCAATCTTACATTAAGAGTTCAACAATCATACCATGAAACTTTTGGACTGTATGTGGGAATATGGTGAACCCGATTGGGGATTTGATAGATCAAATTTAACTTGCAATTTATGTGGGTGACATAAGAGAGGGGGAGTATATCGATTGAAATTCCACCTTGCATGAATTCTAGGACATGAAGTAAGAATTTGCATAAATACAACTCCAAAAATCATCCATAAAGCCCTCAAATCATTGGAAAATATAGAGACAACCAAACTGAACATGGAAGCTCTAAAGAACCAAATGGTAGGGGGTGGAGGGGTGGGAAGTGATTGTGAGAGTGTTTATTCTTGAACCTTAGTTTCTACAGTCAACCCCACAGATACCTCATCAATGTTTGTTCCTAGAACCACACTTGATGCACAACTATCCAACGGGTTGGCTCTTAAAAAAATGATGGAAGAAGAAGACAAGTTGTTGGGTAAGTGTCTTCTACGGAGTGACATTCCCTTAAGTATTGCCAAGAACAATCCATTTTACCATCCCATGGTTGATGTTATTGCTATTGTTGGCCCGAGGTAAAAATCCATTTCCTATGATGACTTGAGAGGGCATATTATTCAAAATGAAAAGGTCGAATCCACTAAAATATTGGAGGAGTTTAGGGCATCATGGGCACATATGGGATGCACTATGATGTGAGATGGTTGGAGTGATCAAAATAGTAGAACCCTTCTTAACTTGGTTAATTATCCCAATGGGAGAATGCTTATGAAATCAATTGATGCATTTGCACACATCAAAGATGCTCGATTGTTATGTGGTTCATTGAACATGTTCATTCAGGAGGTGGTTCCACAACATCTTGTCCAGGTTATAACAAACAATTCTACAAATTATGTTGTTGTTGGCATGATGCTTATGGAGAGGCATCCTATGTTATTTTGGACACCTTGTGTTTCACACTACATTGACTTGATGTTGGAGGACATAGGAAAAATTCCTTTTGTCGGGGATATGGGTGAATCATAAAAAAACATTAGAAATTTTATATGTAATCATGCATATGTGCTTCATTTGATGGGAACAATTACCAATAACAGGGAGTTGGTGCACCCTACTATTACATGATTTTCCACTAACTTCATATCTCTTCAATCTCTCTTGGATTTTAAGTGGAATGTGAAGAGAATGTTTCTTTGAGAGGAGTGGCATGCTTTGTCATTTAGTCACAAAAAAGAGGGCGAGGCCATATGTATGCTAGTTTCATACTAGGATAGCTTCTTAGAGGGAGTGCATGAGGTGTGTAGCATTATTGAACCTTTGGTAAAGGTTCTTCATTTAGTTGATGGAGACAAGCGCACAATGGGCTACTTGTATGAAGCCATGGATAGGGCCAAATAATTCATTCACAACTATTATGAAAACAACAATTCATATGGAGAGTGATTGATGAGCGATTGAACAATACACTACATCATCGCATTCACGTTGCAGGGATCTACCTGAACCCTACATTTTTTTACTCCTGTGGTTTCATATTTATATTAAGGTCATGGATGGATTCTTCACTTGTGTTAAAAACATGGTCTCACCGCCAGTAGGACGTGCATAAATTTGTAAAAAAATGGAGATATACAAGATGGTAGGTGGCACATTTATCTTTGAGATGGTTATCCATAATATAAAAACCAAAATGCCTTGTAAGCTTTAGTTTATTTCAATTTTCAAATTTCATTGTCTCTACATACTTTGCATCAACTTTCAAATTTCAATTTTTTTCTTATGTTTCTTTTATTCGTTGTAGACGTGTGTTGGAGAAGCTATGATGGTAGAGTACCCAATCTCCAAAATCTTTTTATTTGAATGTTTAGCTAAATATGTAGCTCCTCCAAATGTGAGAGCAACTGGAGTGTATTTTGAAAAATAGAGACCAAGAAGAGTAATTGGTTAAAAATTTTCCAATTAATTTTTTGAATTCATTAAATAATAAAAAGTATAATTATTATTTCTATAATTATTAATTTATAATTGATGATCCTCGTATAGCTATAATCTGTCTACTACAATCTCTGATTGTGGGTGACGAAACTTAAGAGGATACCTGATGTGGAGGCCATCTCATTGGATGGGATTGATATAACTTTTGGATGGAGGGTTGAGGCAACAAGTTCTGTCATGGAATCAACCCCTAATTAGTTAGAGGAGGAGGTAGTGGAGGGGGTAGCATTTGTAGGGGAGGAGGAAGTCGTGACATCACCTACCATGGTCACCAGTAGAGGATGTGATCTACATGCTCTTCCTCCTAGTTCTTTTAGCTTCGAGAGGACATCAATTTGTAATGCCAAGCATAGGGCCTTCTTCATCTTAGGGGAAAGCTATTAGATTTTATCACAACATAGGCAGAGGAAATTATTAGTTACTTAGTGGTTCATTTCATTGTATAGGACTCATGATATGAGATACATTTTTATATTTTTTTGTTGATATTTTGATGTTGAGTCAAGACTCGGGATCCAAAATAGCATTCATTGTTATGATGTACCACCAAACGTATTACACATCTTATATATTAGCTCTATTTTCATATTTATATGTCAATGCATTTATTTTATGTTGTGGATTCTTTAGATACTAAAAGATTTGATTTTTTTTATTTTTTCCAACTATTTATTGATTACCAATTTTACCCCGATTTTTATGATTTTTTCATCTTTGAGACCCTTGTTGATTTAATCTAAATCTGGATTATCACAACATTGATCTCGGGTTTCAAATTCTTCGACATCCCCACATGGAACACCATCTATCAAGCCCTTAAACAATTCTTTTACCATCTAGGATAAGTCATGATCTTAAGTGTTGTTGGATGCAACTCCACCAAATGCCTAGATAATCAATCAAAAAATGCATCTCACTCTTCAAGAAGATCTATATGTGGCTCCAAATCTAGGATTCATAACATGTACTCATTTTAAAATTAAATTCTTGGTTTAATCTATCTCTCCCATGCCAAGTGCCTACATAAACCTTAACCTTAATTCTACTTTTTTACTTAACCACCATCTCCCTCCTCCTTTTTGGCCACCCTCTCTTCTAGTTCCCTAATAATAAATCTCACAAATTTATTAATTTGAACATCATATTCGAACTATAATAATCTCTGACCTTAATCTTACTTCTTTCCTTAACCACTATCTTCCTCCTCTTTTTAACCACCCTCACCTCTCATTCCCTAATAATAATTCTCACAAGTATAATACATGACCGCATGGGTTTGAACATAATATTCAACCCATAATAGTGAAACCATCTCATGAGTTTAAACACCCTCCCAAAGATATCTGATTCTTAAAACCCAAAACACTCTCTTTGTGAATAAAAATGAATCAAAATAACATGCATAGGATTTAAACTACAAAATAGAGTAGAGGAGTAAAATTAAAACAAAAATATAGAGGGTAGCAACAATATTCATATATTGATCTAGTTGAAAGGCGTGAATTTGAGTAACATTACATCGAAAGAAAGAATGGTGGGTGCAATTGAACTACAATGCTCTTTTTGGAAGAGGTATTTTTGCTTTTTGAAATCCCTCTCACAAATGGTTAATAAAGAAGACTTTGAGAGTCAAAGAGGTGATTTTCAGTTCCATTCTTATAGCATAAGCTTGAAATTCTTCTTTCTCAAATATTTCCCATGGATTTCACTTACAGGAAAATTCTAAGCCCCTAAAAGAACTAGCCCCTGTTCACTTGAAATTGAGATCCCAATGCTTGAAACAATATTTGAAAAGTCAAAGTCTTCTTCATAAATGGGATGGGAGTTTCAAATTTGCCTATGCATTAGCATAGAGTTACCCAGGCTATGTAATGTATGTTAATTATTCGTAGTAATTCAATCATGCATGTGTGAATACCCATGCATGACTCTTGAAGGGAAAACCATGCAAACCATGCAAATTGCATGAATATTGGCAGATGAATACCACATAAATTAAAAACCCAATTTATAATGTTTTTCCAGATATTTCATGTAAAATAGTCGTGAGGAGCCTTATTAGTCCTTGCCTTCGGCAATGTAGGGACTCTAGCGATCAATATGGTGTTGACCAGAAATTAATCGGTCCTTTGACCAAAAAAATTTGTGCGCTATAAAAATTTAACCAAAGTTTATCCCTGGAAAATTTGGTGTAAGAAACTTATAACCAAACTTGTGAATTCAAGGTCTTATTACAAGCTTCACGTGCCCAATGTTATTTCAGCCAAGACAAGTTATTTTATCACAAGTTTTTCAAAACAAATGTTTTGCACAGGTAAATTATTTTATGCAAAAATTTTAAGCCTCCACTTCTAGTGGAAAGCGAGCTGCCATCTGCCATTTCTTTAGGGCACCTGTCGCCTCTTCTACGCTCTTGCCTCCTCTTCATTCCACCACTCTTCTACCTGTCACCTCTTCTATTCTCACGCCTCCTCTTCATTCCACCATTCTTCTATGCCCCTGCCTCCTCTTCATTTCCCCACCCTCCTCCATTCCCCATTTCATTCCAGCCTCCATCCCCATTTCATTCCCACCTCCTCTTCGTTCCCTCACCCTCCATTCTCCATTCCCAACACCATGGATGATCAGATTGGAGGCCAACATGAACATGGTGTATGCTTACTCTTTCTCAACAACCCCAGTGCAACGGCCTGAGAATCAACAATAAATTGAAACTCCCTGATGCACATGCAGAACAGGATGCTAGAAATTGTGAACCACACACTAGCAAACACACAAACAGTCAGGGAAGGTATGTTGTGCAGGCAAGCCATTATGTTGTTCTTGTAGCATATTGATTAAGTAGACGCAAAAGAATTCTATTTGAAAGGAGATTATGAATTCTATTTGAAAGGGAACTATGCTTATAATACCTTTTCCTGGCATAAAATCACATACAAAAAACTGCACTGGCTTTCCTATGTTGGCTCTTCCCATCACATATGTCTCCAACTTTATACATCGATCTGGTTTTGGATACAAGTATAGAGCTTCTTATTACACTGTTCAACTGGGACTCACCACAAGCTCTGGAGAACAAGTATGGAGGATTTCTTAGCAACAGAGTCGTGTAAGATTCACTGTCTGAATTTTCTTCAAAGTGTTCTAAAAAATCGAGCCATTTGATTCTGATATATTGATCACTCTTTCTGAAAAATCGAGATATTTTATTCCGATATATTGATCACTCTTTCTCGACAGCTCTAGCTTCATCTGGGAGTGGCGCCATCATGGGATCCCGATTGAGTATGAAGCCCTTATTTCAGAAGCACACAACGGCCTCAGAATCAACAAGAAATTGAAACTCCGTGAGCCTCTCACAACACCCTGTCTGTTTAGAAAGTTCATTGATGGGCATATGAGCATCCATTTTTGTGTTGTCTACCATCTCGGCATATCAGAACCCATCTGCACCAGACCCTCTGTGTCTCCCATCTCGGCATATCAGAACCCATCTGCACCAAGCCCTCTGTGTCTCTGCTCCTCTTGCATAAACATATTTAACTCAGAACCAAGCAATTTCAATATTGTCCAATAACTTGCAGAGGGTTACTGTACTCGAGCAGATATCATGAAGGCCTTAATCCTTGTGGGTGGTTTTGGAACAAGGCTATGCCCCACTTACTCTAAGCCTTCCCAAGGCTCTGGTGGATTTTGCCAAGTTCTTGCATCATTTTGGTATGTCGCCTAATAGTTTTACTCTCTACTGTAATACATATTGAAAGCCAGTAGCAAATATAATACATATTGAATTCTTCTCTAGTGTAATAAATATCAAAAGCCAGTATAATACATATCGCACGTCACCACTCTAGTGCATGTTGTGGAAAACTGCATGTCGTCACCACATGGAAAACTGCATGGCGTGACCTCCCTGGTGTTGGACACAATATTTCCTTTGAAGCTCGAGTTCTAATTCACTGTACGAGAGATTATGGATTAATCACCATTCTAAAAGCTACTTGTACAGAGAGCTAATTTAATAGTCATTTGAGGAAACCAACAGAACTCCCGTTGAAGATTAATGTGGCCATCTGAGGGAAACAGACATCCAGAGATCCATAGCCACAAGCCTGAAGATTAATGCAGCCGTCTGAGGGAAATAGAAATCCATAACCAGAAGCTTGAGGAAGGTCACCGAGCCTCTGGAAGATGGAAGCAAAGATCCATAGCCACAAGGCTGAGGAAGGTCACCGAGCCTCTTGTAGGGTTTGAGATTACCGAAGAAATTTGTATGAAGCCAAGGAACTAAAAGGAGTACTGCGCAGCACCCATAGGAATCGATGTTGGCTAGCTTCCTTGCCGAAAGCATGAGAAATGGTGCACAATCCAAAAAATGGCTTCATTTGTGCTTGACATCGGCGGGAGGCCTAGTAGCTCTACTGGAAAATCGGCGTCCTTGAATGAAAATCAAACACAAACCGAAAAAGGGCTTCATCCATGCTTCAGATCGATGGGAGGCCCGGTAGCTCTATTAGGAAATCGGCGTCCTTCAACGAAAATGGAATTTCGATCTTTGGAATAAAGAACATGAAAGAAAGTAGAGAAGCTGTCAAAGTTAAGAAAATGTGCGTGGGTATGCAAAGTTTCTCTGTCACATTGAACATGGCGGTGCAGAAAAGATAAGTGATGAAAGTAGAGACTAGCTAGGCAGAGTCGAGGAGGGATCTCAGGCCAATTTCTACCGAACTTTTTGATTTGTCCATAATCTTAGCTAATCAAGTTTTGATTTTCATGTGTTCTGCATCTTCAATCTCCACCTCATCCAGCGGTAGCTGGAGAAAGGTGATGTCCAGAGACGTGAATGCCATGCCATCGAAGAAAGCAAGGCATTGATCTACAAAACTTCAATTCACTCAATACATGAAACACAACTGAACAAAGGAGGTGGAAAATTTCCTAAAAATTTAAACAAGCGACATTCACAAATATGCATGTCAAGTTTGTGTATCAATTTCAATTAAAATTCAAAAAGTAATTAGAAGAATTTTTAACCTTTTATTTAATAAATTATAAATTATAATTAAAACTATGGCGTTTGTTTATGGAAATTTAATTTACTAAATTCGGAGTCGGCATGTCTGATAACTATATTGATGCTTGTAGAATTGAGACTTCTGTGATCTGTCATAGTTATAAGAATAGCTTCGGCGTAAATCACATAAAAATGACCTTTGTCGACGCGTTTTGAACCAACTAGTGTGGTTCATCGTCAGGACAAGTGTGGTGCTACCGTGATGATAAATTTATCATGGAATAAAAAACATAAAACCATCCACCTTAACCAAGTCATACGCACAATCACGACAACCAATATTTAACATGGATTAGTAATAATATCTCTCACCAAGTCATACGCACAGTCATGCCAACCAATATTTAACATGGATTAGTAATAATATCTCTCATGGTATTATTATTATTCTGGAGTATCCATTTCTTCTGAAACGGTTGAGTTGAAATGATATAGTCTTAACACTGTAAAATCCATATATTTTCCTAGACGATTGCATTTAGGGATGGAACCATCACGCATAATTAAATTTTCAACCTATGTAAGAATCACTTTATCTAATCATTGAAAGAGAGAGGAGAGATATCAGTGTGACCAGAATGGTGTGGGTCCCTTCGCTATGGAAGAGAGAGATTCTTTCTTCATCAAAGCATTTAAGAGTGGGGACATTTGCTTACGGCAGGGACTATCGATTGCATGCAGATTTTGCATGTGTTCCATCTATTAAATCCCATAGCAGCTCTTGCATGTGTGCCTTCTGCCATTAAGTCTCTGTCGAGAAGGGAAAGGATTATCGTTTTGATATGGAATGCTAAGAACAAAAAACAAATTTCTAACACACAAGATGGAGTAAATGTTCCAAAGGCAATCATGGATTTTTTGCAATTTTAGTGCAGTCCTCTGTCATAAATATTTGACATATATGTTAAATACGGACCACTGGTAGTAAGTAGGCAGTCCTCGTTTTTCAAGCAATATTGATGCATTAGATATGTTCAAACTTTGGGTAATAACCTTGTAATTTTTTCTATTTTTAAAAGGTGAGACTGTTTAATAATCTTGGATAAAAAAAATGTTTTGGTAAAGTTGATTAATTATGTGCAGGGTTGTCCCACAATATCTATTTTGAATTTTGTATAGCTTAACTGAAATTCAATACAGGTGAATATACGCGAGTGGCTATTAAGTTGATACAAAAAGAGACATCTGTTTGTGAGAAATCTTAGTATTTGCTCGAGTAAAAACGGTTTATCCTGCACCGCAAAGTAGTGCACAGTCAAATAAAACATTGACGAGTTTGACCAAAGGCACCTCGTCAAATTGAAAAAAGCAAGTTTTTTTATCCCGTCTGCAATCATCCTAGCGTCAACGATTCCTGCAGACGAATGCTGATTCCTTGTTGATATCTCCCATAAGGTTGATAGTAGAAAAAACTAAATAAGCATGACCATGAAATGATATTTTTTCAGAAGTGGTAGTGCAATTGCTTTGGATAGCTTTAGCTTGCAGCTTGGTTGTACCAAAGAATGAAGAAAAAAACTGAAGGTGTTAGTGGGAAAATAAAAAAAGTAAGTTTCCAAGGTCTTTGCAAAAGGAGACAATCATAGGAGTTAGTGACTTGGAAGAGAATAAAGCTTTAGAGATCGCAGATGCCAAATTAGGAGATAGACTTCAACACTGCCTATAGTGGGATCATTAAATTCTCATTTGAGATAAATTTTAGATAAGCTGCAAAGTTTAGATTTAACTGTTGAGCAATTAGGGGAGTCGTCTGCTCATGCCTCCTCTGTATTATTTGATTTCAGGCCTGGCATGTTGAAATCGTAATTTCAACTTCCATAACAGCGGAACAGCCCCGCGGCATTTATTCCGGAAAACCACTTCAGAAAACCACAGTACATTTCACATCGCTTTTCGCAAAAAGTTGTTTCTGTCAGAGGGCCTCCGAACACCCCGACTAACTGACACACGTCCTGTGTACGAACACAAAACCACCCACTCCCCGGAAACTAAACTTCGATTGGTTTGTGTGAGTTTGGTGTGCGAATTGCGTCCGATCAAGTCAACGGACATGGATCTTCATCAACCTTCCAGAACATTATTTTTACTTTTACCGCACGTTTTATTTAATGTATTTAATGAAATATCATAGTTTTAGGTAAAACATTTAAAATTTTTCATACGGCATGTATTAATCGTATGTAATATGTTTTGTGAAAGTGTTGACTTTTTATTATTATTGCACATGGGGTGAGAAGTAGAGGGTTCGCAGCAGCTAAAAAGAACACAGCAGTGTAAAACAACAACAACAGTGTAAAAAGAAAAAGACTCCCGACAGTAAAAAAAAATCTTGTTGAAACCAATGGGAAGGCAATGTAATTTTTTTTTATTTGAATATGAAATGTGAAATCCCGAGTGTGAATGTGAATTTTTTTTATTTTACAGCAGTAAAATCATGTAAGAATTTTTATTCTACAACAGTAAATGTAAATACTCCTTTTTACAGCAGTAAATGTGAATGAAGATTTTACACAGTGGTGTAAAAATCATTTGTAAAAGCAGGCAAAGTATTTTGTTTTTGGTGAAAGTTTTTGGTGAATCCCTCTAAGAGAGAGGAAGACAATTGTATCAGGAAGTTTATAAGTTAATACAAGTTTATGTTGGTTGAGAAACTCTGCTTTGTTCATAAAAAAAATTTGGGGCTTCCCTGTGCAAAAGATCCTGAGGAGAAAACAGAGGATTGCTCTGTATTCAGTTTGTTTGTTTGTTTTTGGGATTTTACGAGAAAAATCCCCAACAGTGGTATCAGAGCAGATCCAGTTTGTTTGTTTGTTTTTGGGATTTTACCAGAAAAATCCCCAACAGTGGTATCAGAGCAGATCCAGGCTCTTTGAAGGTGTTAAAGAAGCTGAAGGAAGGTTCATTTTCTTGCAGCAGTAAATCTTCTCCAGCAAAGTGAAGTCTCAGGCAAAAAGATCCAGGTATTCCTCAAAGTTTTTTTTGTGTTACTCCTGAAGAAACAATCAGTTATTTTAATACACAATCAAGGATTTAGAAGCATAGTTAAAGAGTGTTAGAATGGCCAGCACCATCACAAGCATGGGTATGTTTAATCCTCAATTCCCACAGTTCAATGGGAAAAACTATGACTGTTGGGCAATAACTATGAGAGCCCTGTTTGCCTGTCAAGATTTATGGGAATTAGTTCAAGATGGTTTTGAATAACTAGCAGATAAAAATGAGTTCAATAGATTAACTCAGGCAGAGAAAGATCTGTTGAAGAGCAATAGGAAAAAGCACTCAAAAGCCCTTGTATTTTTGTATCAAGCAGTGGACCAGAGTGTGTTTCTAAGGATAGCAGCAGCGAAGACATCCAAATAAGCATGGAAAACCCTCAAGACAGCCTATCAAGGCATGGAGAAAGTGAAGACAGCAAAACTACAGTTGCTGAGGAGAGATTTTGAGAATCTGAACATGAAAGAGTCAAACAATATTGACTCATTCTTCACACATGTGATTGGATTGGTCACACAGATGAGGACTCATGAAGAAGTTCTTGAAGAAAGGAGGATTGTGGAGAAGCTTTTGAGGGTCCTACCCTCAAAGTTTGATGTGATTGTCACCACCATAGAAGAGACAAAGGATTTCTCAAACTTTTCAGTTGATGAACTCCATCCATCACTGATAACACATGAGCAGAGGTTGAGTAGAAATTAAAACTCATCTCTAGAGCAAGCCTTCAAGACCCAAATGTCCTTTGGAAGAGGAAGAGGTCAAGGCAGAGAAAACAAGAGAGGAAGAGGCAGAAGCCAAAACAGAGGTGGAAGGAACATCCCAGCAAATGCTCAGGGAAGAGGCATCAATCTAAATCAGAACCAAGGCCAAGACAGCAACCAACAAAGTCGACATCATCATGCTCAAGGACAAAGGTATGAAAAATCCAATGTCCAATGTTATTATTGTAAAAAATATGGGCACTATGCGAGTGAATGTAAGAAGAAGCAGCATGATATGAGTAATAGACCAAATGCCAATGTCACTAGAGAAAGCATCAGTCAAAATAATGTGTTGTTAGCTTGTAACATGGCTGAAACAAGTAGTGAAGACTTATGGTTTTTAGACTCAGGTTGCAGCAATCATATGACATGAAACATAGCCTTGTTTTCTGCTTTAGATCAAAATGTGAAATCAGAAGTCACACTTGGGACTGATAGCAAAATTTCTGTTATGGGAAAAGGAGAAGTTAAAATATTTACCAAGAAGGCTGAAAAGAAAACCATAGCAGATATCTACTATGTCCCTGGAATGAGATGTAACCTCTTGAGCATTAGACAGTTTGTCCATAAGGGGTACAATGTTTTCTTTAAGAATGATGTATGCACCATCATGGATATAGTACCCAGCAAAAGATGTATTGCTGAAGTGAAGATGATAAGGAATGGGATGTTCCCTCTCAGAATAAGGGCAGATTTGAAAAACAAAGAAGTAATTGCAGCAGTTACCCAAGAGGCTTTCCAAAGCATGCCAAAGGATGAAAATTGGTTGTGGCACTTGAGATTTGGACATCTCAACTTTGGATGTCTTAATTTGTTGAGCAGAAAAGGGATGGTAAGAGGATTACCATTGATAGAGAAACCGGACAGCCTTTGTGAAGGTTGCATCCTGGGGAAACAACACAGAGAAAGTTTTCCATCAGAGAAAAGCATAAGGGCAAAGACACCCTTAGAGATTGTCCACTCAGATGTATGTGGACCGATGCAAACTCCATCTTTAGCAGGCAACCAATATTTTCTAACTTTCATTGATGATTTCACCAGAAAAACTTTGGTATATTTCCTTAAGAACAAAAGTATATCTCCAAAGAATTCCTACGATTTTGTAGAGAAAATGGAATTCATAAGCAATTCACAGCTAGGTACACCCCACAGCAAAATGGAGTTGCTGAAAGGAAGAACAGGACCATCATGGATATGGCGAGGAGCATGTTGAAGGCAAAGCATTTGCCAAATGATTATTGGGCTGAAGCTGCAAATTGTGCAGCATATATTTTGAATAGGTGTCCTACAAAAATAGTGATGAATAAAGTGCCGGAAGAAGCATGGAGTGGGAGAAAGAAAGGAGTCACCCACATGAAAGTTTTTGGATGTGTGGCTTATGCACACATTCCAGATCAGCTAAGGAGGAAGTTGGACAGCAAAGGGGAGAAATGTATTTTCATTGGATACAGCGAGGAATCCAAAGCTTACAGGTTGTATATCCCATCTACCAAGAAGTTTTTTG
>APFE031544648.1:0-29286 GCA_000404065.3 Pinus taeda
AAAACACACAATGTTGTATGGAGTGAGTGTATGCATTTCACTCAAAAACACACAATGTTGTATGGAGTGAGTGTATCCATTTCACTGTGAACAATGTTGTATGGAGTGAGTGTATCCATTTCACTATGAGCATTAGTTGTAAGGCGAGAATGTATTCATTTCACCATGAACATCTTGCCTGCGTGCAGACTTTTTCCAGTAGCTATGAACTTCTCAGCATGTTTTAGTAAAGGAAATATGCAGGCAAGTCTATTAAAAGCAAATATAAAGAAGCAAATATAAAGCATTGCACTGCCTCCCAAATTTAAGGCTTATATACATGCTGTGTACACTTTAATAGAAAATTTCACAAAACTTGTATACTACTGGGGCGAATCACTGCAGTGGCAGAAGTACAGGCTACAGATTTATCAATATTTGGGTTGAGAATTTACCCTCTATTATAAAGGTTAAGTTTATTGTTTCATGTCTTGTATTATTTTAGGGTGTCTAGACTGAAAGATTAAACATCCTGTCTATTTTATCAATTAGCACCATACTCTGAAGCTCATTATACTACAAGGAAAACTTTACTGGACATTTATTTTTATCTGAACATAGATGCTGGGAATTATATATTTTTATCTGAACATAGATGCTGGGAATTATATAGATCATTTGTTATGATCCCTTATCTCAAGGGACTTCCTTAAATTTAAACTTTTTAAGTTTTGTCATCAATAATTTATCATACATCAAGCTAATCCGTTCATCAATAATTTATCATACACTCATTAATGTAATCCTTACCTTAAATTGAAACTAGCATAATCATAATGAAAATTAAATTAATCCTTTCATCAATAATTTATCATACACTCATTAATGTAATCCTTACCTTAAATTGAAACTAGCATAATCATAATGAAAATTAAATTGTTTTTTTTCAGGACAATCTGTACTTCCTATCAGGTGGAATATTGGAAAATTATTAGGCAGCGCTTATTTGTGGGGATGTTTCTGAGCCGTAAGAAGTGGGAGGTAAGCACTGAGAATATTATTACGCAATGCTTCTGTGTGGTAATATTATCAAGCAATGAGGGATGAGCGGTGAGCTCGGTTGGTGAGAATTGGCACTGTTACAGTTCTCATCCAAGCTCAATACTTGAAAAATTTGGCGAATATGCTTCTCTAGGTATGTCTCCTGTTTAAAGGGGCAGCTGTGCGCCTTAAGTCAAATTTGTGATGTCCCATAAAGTCAAGCTTGATTTCATGCTTGTGCTTATGAGTCAAGTCAAGCTTGACTTCACGCTAATAAGTATCAGGATGCTTTTTCAGGGTCGGTTCCCTTTTGCAAATGGACTGGCTTTGTTCACTTAAGCTCTGTTCACATTTCCAAGTCAAGTCAAATGTGACTTAATGATTCTAAATCAAGTTTGATTTCATGATTTTAAGAACAATGCTCTACTTTTTAATAGATAATTTAACTTTGACTTCAAGCTTGTTTTTAAGAAAAGTGCCTCACTTCAATAAATAAAGTTATGTCTTTTTATATCCAAGTCTCTTCAAAATATATATCTAGTTCAGTCAGGGTAAGAATAGGAATTTCAAATCTATATCTGATCCAGTCAGGGCAGGAATAAAGTTATGGCTTTTTATATCTAAGTCTCTTCAAAATATATATCTAGTTCAGTCAGGGTAAGAATAGGAATTTCAAATCTATATCTGATCCAGTCAGGGCAGGAATAGGAATTTCAAATCTATATTTGGTCTAGTCAGGGCAGGAATAGTCCTATTCCAAATCTATATCTGGTCCAGTCAGGGTAGGAATAGGAATTTCAAATCTGAAAATTTGCTAAATTTGATGGTTTTTGCAGCGTTTGATTATTTTGATAAAGAGTATTGAAAAACGGAAACATTTTTTTGTTGGGCTATATTTGACATGACGAGCAAATCACCCACCCTGTAACAAGCAATTTGCCCATCAATACAATTTGCCATCTAAGTTCCATCCCTGTCTGTAACAATGCTTGCTCTTAGTATCTGTCTTTGTAAATTGAACAATGATAAGTACTACACCATTTCTGAAGAGCATGTCTTTAGAAATATATTAGAAGAAAGTAAATTCATGTAAATTTCATTGTGATAGCAAAATTTTTTACCAGTGCTTTATGGTGAGGTTCCTCAAACTTTTTAATGGGGTTTCACAATAACTTGGATGTTTAATTTTGACAAGGCAATCGTCTAAACGGTGTTTTAATGTTGTTGTGATTTCATTGTTCAGATGGGGTAAATTTGATTAGGTTTAATAACTTGATGTTTAATTTACAGGGCAATCGTCTAAACAGTGTTTAAATGCTCTGATTTCATTGTTAAGATAGGGTAAATTTGATTGGATTTATGAGGTTTTGGTAATCATTGATTTTCTCCCTGGTATTTTTCATATTATGGAGCTTATTTATTTAAAAGCACGATGACTCTTATGTAAAATGTCTTTGGGACAGTGTGGAAGCATGGTAAAAGGAAGGAGAATAATGTAAAAAGTTAATGTCCATTTCTTTATGGATATAATTCATAACAAATTAACCACTTAAATTATAACTGGTTTATGTTTATTTATATGCCTATCTCTCCTTATAAATCAATTTTTTTGAATTAGCAAACATTTTAAAGTCAGGCCTCTTGTAAATAATTTTTTTTGAATCAGCAAATATTTTATAGTCAGGCCGAGTTATAAAGTAGATGTTTAATTTTGACATATTGCAAGGCATGTTCTTTAATGAAAGTTTTGAATCCATGCTAGAGAAAAAAAAGAAAAACCGTGTACAATTCAAGCAAAACCATAAAGATGAGATCCTAGCGGAATTAAAGTCTCTGTCCAGTCCATACAAAACGAGAAGCTGAGATTCCCAACAGGCAGAGGCGTAAGATTACCCAACAGTCTATAGCCTGGCTCAACAACAAAAGTAGGAAGAAAAAACTCAGAACTCGGCCTCAAAGCAACACACTTTAAAAAAAAAGGCTGACTGCATATAGTTCCCAGTTCCCAAAAATTGTTAATGTGGGCTAGGTTTTATGTACACTTGGTCTCCCACTTTTAAAAAAGCCGACTACATATAGTTCTCTTAAAAAAGGCTGACTGCATGTAATTCCCAGAAATTGTTAATGCTGACCAGGTTGTATGTACACTTGATGGTCTTCCACTATTAAAAAAAGCTGATTGCATATAGTTTCCTCTATATGTCAACAGATAGGGTTGAAAGTTACAATGTTTAAAGTCTGGTGGCCAGTATTGAGTGTGTGTAAATCCTTTGACTGGTTGCATAATGGACCCATGCTCAACGGTCAATGTTACAGCTCTAATATTTTTATTAGTTCATCAAATCCTTGAAAAATAAGAAAGTAGATATTTTTTTGTTAGTTTTTTTGGGAGTGAGTATAATCATTGATCTTATGATTCAAAAAGCTTTAAACAATCAACCTGTTAAACATACATTTCAATTATAATTTTGGCATGTGCTATTAAAATTTCCTTCCCAAAGCAACTTGAAAAGCCACAAAAATTTATGAGTTTATATAGTTATGGTTCACTATGAGATATTGTCAAATGGTTTGCAGGCAATGCGTTGTAGGTGTCTTACTTGGTTCTTATTCAAACACATATAATTTTGGCACAAATACTAAGATAATGCTTTAGAATAATGATATGGTGACTCTATTAAGTTCAACAAGCACACATAGTCTTAGAACACCACTTCTCATTAAAACGTAACTTCAGAAAATACCAACAATCTTCTAGGAACACATTGTCCCTTCATAGACTCAACAAATGCAAAAATGAAACATAATGGGCAGAAAAAATTGGTATATATATACAACCAAATGAGTCTTGAATGCAAAGTTTTCTTCAACATTAAATCTTAGTAGCCTCAGAAAGCTACAGTAAGGAACTCACCCCATTTATGTATTCAACAGAACCTCAAATGTATATTCTTAATTAGCAAGGTATAAAACATTCCCCTCCATCAATAAAATCATCCAACAGAAAGGTAAACACTCAGCCAATATCAGTGAATAGAATTCATCCTGTAATTAGAATAATAACCCGGCCTGAAGATGACCACAAACTCTGAGAAATCAACCTATTGTTCTGACAATTTCTAGTGACCTCCTTGTGACATTTTAGGTTTAGCATTGGAGTCACATTTATTATGATAATATGAGTGACTTGACCAAAGAATTCTCTACAATTGAGAATGGTTCCCTCCAAAATACGACCCCTCCTTTGTTGTTAGTATCGAGACAGGAAAACTCAATAAATAATGCAAAGATAATACTGAGTTTAGAAATACATTTCCAAACTTAATCAGTGTAATGCACAATATTCGTCTCCACATTGATAATATTTGATCCTATGAGATATATTTAGAAAATGAATTGATAGGACAATGTTCTCTTGCCAATGGACGTGATGAATCAAATGGAAAAGGAACCAATGAACCCCCCATATTTGGATCCACATTATTCTCATGAAATAAACGAACTTGACAACTTGAAGTATGTTGAGATGTGGAAACTTCAGCTGTAACAAAAAAAAACACATTGTTATGCAATTGCATTGAAGGCGATGAAGATAATGATATTTTGAATTTCACATAAAATGATACATCAATTGATATTTCCATACCAGTATTTTGTAAAATACAACCTTGTACCCTTCTAGATGTGTGGTCCAGATTGATTTATTTTGTAGAAGAAATCTCCAATTGTTCGTTCATGCTTCTTTTCCTTCCACGACACCGTCCAACCTTTAGAAACTATGGTCCATCTTTTCTTGATTTCAACGTAGGAACACTTTGCCCCCTTTTTTTGGTTGGGCTCAAGAAACTATGTCGCCTCTTGGTAGTGACCTTGGATGGAGTTACAACTTCAAATTTCTTATTATTGTACTCTTGGCTTACATTTTTTACCAATTGATTTAGTGCATATGCCTACTCCAAAGTCGTGGGTGTTATTTGTAATAAACCCCTCAATCTCTTATGAGTTGATGACATCACAAGTTTAATTTCCTCATCGATTGTTAGGGCGCTATCTGGCCTTACAATGGTTGAATCAGTGGAAGGAGAAGCTGGAAGGTTCAATTCAATTTCTAGGGTCATTACAAACAATTCATTTAAATCAAGTAAATATCCAGGTCTTTCTATAATAGACCTAGAGACATTAGGCAATTCATTGCCCCCCGAAACATTGCTAGTCACTACCATCTCAACTTTCAAAATATGCTTACAAATATTGCCATTTAGGGCCCATTTGCAATTACAAAAGTTTAGGTTCAGCCCTTTATAGATGACATGATACCATGTATCACGAGTTGCCATAGTTTGGCTACGAACCAAATACTCACTTTCCTTGTTTCCATCAGCCATACAATCTTCATCTGGGATATTCTTTGCTTTGCACTTAAATTTATTTGTTGCTCAGTTTTTGAAGCTCGGACAAAACCAGCTTTTTTTAGACGTTGCATGTGAATGTAATACAACTCAACCTTTTTTAATAACAGGTGCAACAGCCAATCCACCCTTCTATGGGACGCATTGTTCTTCTCACAAAGGTACCTTTGCTTTAGATACCGGTGATAAGATTCGATAGCATTATTAGTATCCTGGTTGAAATGTGGGAAGTCCCTATATGCTTTTGCCTACATATCTGGAATAAAAACATATATTAAATGTGAAGAAACAATAGAAAATGGTCAATTACAAAATAAATTGATAAAATGCAACTTTAAGAAACTTACATAATTTGTTGTTGTTTAACCAGTTGGTTGCAAAATAATCCAAAAACATAGTTTCTTCTTTGAATTCATCAAAGAAACTTTGAATTTCATGTTGCACAGATGCATCATCTTTACACGAATGCATGATTAATCCTAGAGCACGGAAGATACAGACTTTATTTTCCTTTCCCCTGACTTTAGTTCCGACATTTTTCAACCACGCTCTACGGACATGCCATACACACAATAATAGTGTACAATTTGTGCAAGTCCTGAAATAATATAACATTATAAGAGAAAATCCTTGAACATTATTGCTTTTTATATCTTCTAAAAAGAAAAAACGGGTTCACCTTAATGCCTCGATTTCTGCTGCTGCATCATCTGTGATCACAGCTCGAACATGCCAATCTGGGTTTTCCTTTTTCCCATTTGCAAATAATTGTGACATCCATTTACAAATATCAAGAGTACCATTTCGTGATGATATGACCCATGCCACTGGAATCCCATTGTGATGATCATCAAAAGCCATTATGGTGTACAGTGGATACTGCATTACAATAAGAAAACAAGATTATAAGCATATAAGAGGACGACATTGAAATAAAGTTGAATAAATGAAGTTTTGGTAAATATGTTTACCCCATATTTGTTAGTGCTAAAAGTGGAGTCCATTGATAACATGTTGTTGTGTGAGTATTTCACCATCATTGAAAGCATCCACTTAGTTTGTATGCCTATAATGAAAGGGATGTTTCTAACAACATCTTGTTGTTGGTAGAAGAAAAAGCTCTCTGGGCACTCACTAACCCAACAATCCACACTCATTGGATCACTTTCATGCTTCACATACTCCCGCCTCTTGATATTATTGTACATGTTTGACACATCTTTTCTTGTCATGAAAGAATCTCGAGGTGCCCCTGTGAACAACTCACCAGATCCATACCTTAAATCAAACATAAATTTTTCCCAGATCATCGTAGCATTAAAACCATCACGAACCAAATCTTCAACAATAGTTCGTATATGCTCTGTTAAATGCGGCACAAAATTGAATTTCTGCGGCATGCCATTTGCCTCATTTCCATGACAAACCACATTTTTGTCATCAATATGTTTGCATGTTGTATATATTAGAACAACATCATTTGGTCTAAGAGCAATTCGTCACATAATAAAGTGACATTGACAACCAACTTTGATGCTGTGACGTGGAAGACGTTTTTTAGTTGTAGATCCAGGTTCAGCTACATTGCTGGATTGTACATGATTTGGACCATAGGCACACCAATATCTGTGATCAAGAATTTACCAAAAATTAAATAAAATATTTATGCATGTTCGACATAATGAACTTAAAATCAAAATTATATATATATAGATAGATAGATAGATAGAGAGAGAGAGAGAGAGAGAGAGACTCACACAACATATTCTAGATATGTTGAAGAATTTGTCCTCTTGATATCCTTCACATCTTTAATTCGTCGAGTTTTAGCAACAAATCGAGTAGGTGCACTTTCCCTCATTTGCTCTCCACTTATAAAATCCTCAAGTCGACAATATGGAATAATCGCGACTTGGTCTCCTGCTACTTCTATCCATGTCAAATCTTCCGCTGAAAACTCTATCATTCCTTCCGAGTCCTCAACCTCCAACTCATTGATCAAGTCCCACTTCTTCATTCTTCAAATCCCTATACAAATGAGGGAACACGAATATTGACTAAACATATGAGCAACAATTCATGCTATAAATATTGAACACCACTTGAAATGCAATTTTTTGTACTGTGTAAATTTACACTCAAGACCCTTCAATATTTCCTACCCATGCACAAAACAGTATTATAGACTTTCAAATGCTTCATCTTGGTATATTCAATACATTGCAGAAAGAAACATAATAACATGCAATATCTCATCTCATAATAACAAAAGAAAGTTGTAATGGTAGGAATCTGTGCCTTAAGGCTTAATCTCATCAGTCTACAATTGAAAGAGTGGATACTAACTATTTTTTACATTCTTATATCATTTGCAGCAGCTTGTTGAATTATTTTCAAAAGAATGTGCTCATAGAATTATTTTCAAAAGGTCATCCTTCCACAAGGTGGAAGGTTAGGCCTTAACTGCCTCTCCAGCTGCCAAAATTGAACCTAGATGAATTGAAATTCTTGTATGGCAAGCACAAGCGTCAGACCATAACATTACTGTAAAACCTGAAAAAAATGAGTATGTACTAAAAGAAAAAATAAACTGCAAAATTCTCAACAAACACAATGCTCCTGCATCAGTTACTATGTACCATTATTGAAATAGGCTTGGATCTCTTATGAAGATAAATGTTTAGTCATATTATTTTACATTTCTATTATTTTTATAAATTTGAACTTAATCATTTGTTTTGGACTCAAGTATTTATTCTAAGCCTTTGGCCCACAAAATGAGACCATTGGTTCATGTGAGTGGTTGCATCAAATATTAAATACCGATCAATCCCAAATGCAAGTTATATGTCGAAGGCATGAAATTCCAAGTGCAATTTCTCCTCCCGATTTAATGTAAGTTCCCATAATTACCTTCTGTTGTTGAGATGAGATCTAAAATGCAAGAGCAATGATGCACACACCAAAAAAAGAAAAAAAAAAGAAAAACTTTTGGTAGCAAGGGTGTGTCACTATGCAGTGGCATTGCTTATAAGAATCTGATTATGTCTTCAAAGTAAATGATGAAATAGTAACATTGATGTTGTGTTTTAGTACAATGCTGGTCTTAAAGTGAACTGAGTCACTTTTAATTTGACTTTATCGTCTAATGACTGCAACTATAAATGCAAGTTAACCAATGAATGCAGGTGCATCTCGTGAGTCAAATATTAATGCTATTACATACATGTGTCAGTGGTTATAACTTTGGACACCAGATGAAAGTATATAGTATAAGATATAGAAATAAAACCAGATTTTATATGCTCTGACCAAGGATGACAAATAGAATCCCTTTTCCGTATTTGACTGATAGGACTCATCACAAGTAAAATTAGCTTCCTATCCGCTAGGCTTCTCAGCCTCACAACAGGATCTGTGTAAGCTTTTTGGATTTACTATTAATATACAACAAGATACACAAGAACATTGAGCAATTCCATGATCATAATTTCCATATCTCCTTGTTTTGTTCACCATTATAAAAGAAATGAAAAGTTATAATTGAAAACAACCTTATTCTTTCGGAAGTTTCAAAAACTACCTGAAACTCAAAAGAGACCCTTTAGTACTGAAAATTTATCTTGACAAATATGAAAAGTTAAAATAAAGTTTAATGCGATAATAATTCTTTAAAAGTGTCATAAAGTCCTTAAAACAGGAAAACTACTGTAGTCACTGGACAATCCCATCAATATTTTTCCTGTACGACAATGGACTAAATTCAGCTTGATGAATGTAGCAAAATCAAAGGCTCCATTGTAGTCACATGAGAAACAAGGCCATGCAACAAACTGAACTTCCTTAATGTGAATCCGACCTTTATGACAGGTAACAGACTTCAGCAATGGCCAGCAAGTTCCCCAGGGGCTATCTCAGTGATTGTAACCCGTGGCAAACATAACCTTCTTCACAGGCTTGAAAATATCAGGTTCAAAACTTGTAAGTTGATTCAAAACTTGGAGAGGTATAGTTCAACCATGGTATACTCAATATAAGGAAAGGCCCCTTGAAATCAACAAATTTAACCTTGGATACAAAATTAGAAATTCTTAATAGCACTGTGGCATTGAACACAAATGCAAATCAAAAGTGATTCAGTGATCTTTTTTAAGGAGACACTTATATTTGAATATATATATGGTTATTACAAGAAGCAGGTCTACTGGCATATGCACAGACTACCAGTGCCAAATTCACCCTCCCAAAACCTCTTCCCCGTCCCATGCTTAAAGTCCTAAACCTCTCAGTATCCCCAACATGCCTAGCTACCCACCACAAACCAAACCATCTCACTAAGCCAAACTTACTGTACCACTGCGCAGGTCCCTGATTTCAAGTTGGGGAAACTTCTCCACCAACTTAATAAAATCAGGATTCAAGGCACAAGCCTAGTTAATTTCCCTTGCAACTAACGTCTTGGCTTAATCTCTTCAAGCTTCACCATAACTCTGTCCAGCCGTACTTCATGCATCTATAAATTATTGCAGCTACTGACTTGATACAATTTCCTTCAGCTGTTTCTGCTCCTTGAAAACATTGTGCAAGTTGGCCCCAACTTCACTGTATGAAGCATAAGATTCACAACAGCTTTGTATATATTGCAAAACTCCTGATCAATTGCAGGTAGGATTGTCTCTATGCTTTCTCTCATCTCCTTGTCCAAAATAATAAGATTGCTATGGGTGCTTACTCCTTAGGGGCCAAAATCCTCAAACATTGGTCCTATCCTTGCATTACTATCTATTGCCAGCTCTTTCCCTGACCTTTGGCACCTTTCACAACCCTTTCAGAATCAATATCCGAGTCCTCTGATCCCTCATCCTCCTTCACAGTTTTGAGCTTATGAAGAACCCATACTTGTAATTTGCTCATTTCTACAAATAAAACTCTAATGACTTTCATGACATTGTGATTCCTTTATAAAGACTAAAATTTAAGCTTCCAAAGAGACCTTGTTGCTGTTTGTGTTCCATCAACGTCTCAATTCAATTATAATGAGAATATATAAGGTAATGATCCTCAAGAACGTAGTCATTATATGTAGCCCATAATCACATGTCATTCCACAAATAATTTTTAAATACACCTTAATACTCTAGTCCTGGTAGTTTATCCCATACTAAAAGGTCATTATTTCAGATAAATTGGCCCTAATTTAATCCCCACACTTGCCATTTTACCCGCCAACCTATCTTGCCCCTTCTGACATCATCCCATTTTAATTATGTGAACAGTGATACAAGCTCCCTACTTCCTCAAGAAAATCTTGGAGCTTTCAATTTTAATACAGTTTCCAGCCATTAATAAAATCCCTCAAACTTGACAGCTCTCTAGCATTCAGCCTACAGATGGTCCTTGCATCACTATAATCTCTGCTTCATAGTTAGTTGCCTAACCGATTCCTAAAGCATAATGGTAAATTCACTTATCTCCTCCTTCCTAATTGTCCCCATTACAGCATTGCCTGGTTACCTTTGGCTGCCTCATCAAATTTTAAACATGCCCACCTTTTAGGGATTGATTACAAAATTGGCCAGTCTTTTCCTGCCTTTTAACAGTGAAGGAAATTCTTCAATACTAAAATAGACTCCAAAGGGATATCCTAATTAATCCCATATTTATAAACCCACACCAATGCACTGAGTTAAGCCTACCAACTCTACTACCTAATCAAAAGTTAAGCCTTAAAATCTGACCAACAAGAGCTTTTGCAAACACGATACTAATCTGTAATGAATAAAAAATCTAATCAAAAACTGATCAGTGATATATTGGGTTATCACAAATCCAAAATGCTGATTATAGTCATGAAAAAGAATTGACTACCTAACCCTAACCCTAGCCAGAGATTGAAATCACAGTTTAATAACCCCTGATAAGTGTAACGTGCTACTAACTCCTAAAGTAGCCAATAACCACAAGAGCATTTTGATGTCCTTTATTAACCTTTCTGTCTATCATATTGGGACCCTTGCACTAGATATGGATTCATAAAAAACTTGTGGTTTTCAATTCGATATTGATCAATTTAATGTTCCCTTCTACCGGCTGAGCTACAGAACCAGTACTACCAAGAATGATGCTAGATTTCACCTTAAATGACATCTGTATTACTATAAAATGTTGGTGATGGATTACATTCTTGCAGATTTGCGAATTGTGTCAACAGAAAGAGAACTTTGCTGTAAAAAATATACAGCACAGAGCTGGCAACCTTAATTGAAGCAGCCTCTTCATAAAAATGTTTTAGCAGATGCACACATATAACCTACAAAAAAGGAAGCTGTAGTTGGCAGGGAATTTCTGTACCAAATCTTAAGGGACTTTCATGTAAGTTTTATTGCCTTTTACATAGAAACGAAGTATTCAGGAAATGGACACAACGAAAAAATCATACTCAAGAAATAGACACAAAGAAGAAAATGATCTGCACATTTATAGTTTTGTTGAAGCTAACATTAAAGAGAAAAATCTTTGACTATATTTAATTTAATGTTTTGGTTCATTTCAATTTTCTGACCTTTAAAGAAACCTAAGTTTAACAACAAACACTGGGATGGTTCAATTTCAGGAAGATAAAGAGACGTCAGAAGCCATAAGGGAGAAGGCCCAAAGAAAGTGCTAACCAGCGTAGAGGATCCGTAGACAGTTGCAGAGCATGCGCAGAAGGTTGCAGAGGATAAGCAGAGCAGGTTCGAACCGCAAAAATGAAAATGGTATTTTCGCGCGAGGGGAGGTGGCTGTTTGGGAATGGGTCCCGGTGCCAGCGCATGGATGGCGGGTCCCTCGTTCCCTGATCGGTGGTTAATTGGCGCGATGCCGGAAACTGAAGCCGGAAACTGATCGGAAGAATGCATGTATGGGCGCATGACTATTTTGACATACATGCTACAGCCAGTCTCCATACGGGCATTTAATGCCCTATGGCAGGCTGGTTAGCTCTTGCCGTCTCTGTCTATACGAAATACTTGGCAATCACTCTTATTCGAGTCAAATCGTCCATGACGTGATACCAAATCGTCATGAACATGAAAATAAGAGAGAGGGAGCCAACGAAGTGCACGAGAGTACTTGAATTTCCATTTCTTTCTGTATTAGACCATGTTCCAAAGGAAAATTGAATGATTTGTTCTTTTATTCCCTTTTGTTTGCGTACTCCATCCCATCAGAGCTCACTAGCATCAAATTATGCAATCTTAGGCAAGGATTCATCTACATAAAGGGTGAGTATGTGCTTGAACTTTTTTTTTTTTAATCTTCCTTACCCCTTGTGTATGATCTTATGTCCATGGAAGAGGATTCTTTTTCATTATCTCATTTATGGGTCGATGTAATATATCTTATTAATGTAAATATTTATTTTTTTAATGCAATCAATTAAATAAATTGTTACCATTTTTAATTATAAACTATTTTTGGAATTTAGTTATGGAAGAATAAATTTTGCAGTTATTGGTAAATATTTTTTTACTAGGTAATTAGTTATGGAGGCAGTTATCTATTCCAAAACTAAATCCGAGAGTATTTTTACTGAAAGATCAAGAGGATAGGGGTATCTGAGATCAGAAGGATGAAAGGAGACTCTGCTTCTGGTTAAGACCAGATAGCTAGTAAACATTAATTTCTCTGAGGAGAGAGAGAACACTTGAAATGAGGAGTAGCATGGGGGAAGATTTACCGAATCACGTAGGAAAATTAAAGTGTAGGCCTTGTTTTAGAATTAGTCCTGGACATCTCAGTAAAGAATTGCTTGTATAAATTATTTTCCGAATCTAAGAACAATAGCTCGGCAGATTGGCTAAGTTTAAGAGATAATATTTTCCGAATCTAAGAACAATAGCTCGGCAGATTGGCTAAGTTTAAGAGATAATATCTGTGAATTACTATTGCAAGAATTATAGGGAAGGTTTCCTATTTCTTGAAGTATGTCATTAGAGTTTTCTTATTTTATTTTGAAATATTTCATCAAAGAGTAACAGTAGAGTAATAATATAAAACTGAGGAAAAACCTTTATTATATTCACAAAAAAAAACTATATTAAGAATATCAGTAGAATTAGCAAAAAACTTAGATGGAGAAGCAAAATTGGAAAATGATCAGATTCGTTTGAACATTACTATAACAATTCCACGTATGATAAATTCTCTATATTTTCTTTATTTAAATCACAAAAAGTAGTTAAATTTGTCTATCAAGCAAAAGAACTTCAAAGAGTGATAGATAAAATAAACAAGTATGCTTAAAGATCAACACATTCAAAATTGTTCATCATTTGTACCATAATATTTTACATGCATAAAACCCTAGTCGATCCATACGAAATATACTATTTAATTATGAAAAGCTCCACGACTACAAACAAAGAATAAGAGATAGAATCTAATATCACAAATCAATATGTAAGATAAGAAGAATCGACTTCTACAGATTTAAAAAAAAATACAGTCTTTGCCTAGATATCAAAAATTTTATCAGTTCAAGCCTCTAAAAAAGTCGTCAAGACATTTTCCTTTAATTCTTTACAATCTGAGAGAATTTACCAAGCTATAACTAAAATAGTGTAGATCAAATTGAGGCATACAATTCTAAGCCGTAATATAACTTTGTATAGAACGAAAGCATAAACCAAATACTCTAAATAAGTTGAGAAAGGATAACTCTTAGTTTCCAAAATCAGCGTTTGAATAAACATGGAAAACAATTTGAAACTCTGCAATCAAATTATGGAAACCCTCGTTTCAAGAAGAAATTATGTATCATTAAGCTCGAGTCATACATTTTAGAATGTTCCAAAATTCATGTATATTACCAAGGATGGCAGCATGAATTCTTTGCCAAAACCTTCAGCATTCGTCCAAAGTCATAAAGTCTTTTTTTAAAGCCTGAAATAGAATTCTAAAAACAAAAAAGGAACTAACAGTAGAGCCATGGCTCCAACAGCCTCAAAAAATCTATCTAGAACTAATATCACAGTCATTTAGACATGATAGCCTAGACATAAAACCCTATCCTAGAAAGAACTGAAGTAAGTCATAATACATGGAGCTGGTCACGAACGATGAAACTGGTAGGAGGGTTTTCCACAACGCCAAGCCAAAATTGTTGTTTCATGAACCAAACCTTACACCGTAGTAGAGAAGTTTGCGTTAAAACATTCCAAAGAAATATAGATTGTAATAATAATACCAACCTTGTTAAACAAAGGTGATTATGCGGGGAAAAACCTTAAAACTTACCTTTGGAAGGAATGTTGCAAACCCCGCCTCCACAAATTCAGTCCCAAGGCGTTGAAGCAGCTTCAGGACCATTAGAGTAATCCAAGATGTCAGAATGCAGAGCAAATAGTCTAGTGAATCAGGATTGCATTAAAAAACAAACATCGAAGAATAAAGCAGAGTCCTAACCCTTAGAAAATTCTGGAGTGAAACAATGACTGAATGAAACCACGCTGCCAAGAAATGAGGGACAAACATCCTGAGGACTATTCAATCCAGCAAGCCATGGTGAACCTTCGATGGATGAGGCTAATCCCGAGGTTAAAGTTTGGATATGGACATATGGGTGACCTTCAGGCACCCACTAGGACCCGGACAGCTAGAGCATTAAATGCATGTGCGCTCGTTGGGCAGTAATCGATGCTATGGTATGTTTCCATTTAGTGCATAGGCCAGCAATGTACCAACATGTTTAAATACACAAGATTGTATAAATATTGAAGTCAATGCCACATACAACCAGATCTTACCACAATCATTATATAAATTATACATAGTAACTAAAATCCAATCCTTTATTTTCATATGAATTTGGCAATAGATTTTGTCATGGGTGCTTATAAATCATTCAAGGTAGTTTTAATGTTGACAATGTTTCTTCTAACATAAATATGCATTTTTGGGGTGACTTATGTTAAGACTTTTTTTTTATATATATAATGTTAATAGATGGATGTGTTACATATGGTCTCAGAGCACTCAGGTTCTAAAACTAAGGCCTTTAGAATAAGGAATAGAAAAATCAGTGTTGTGCACATATAAGACAATAGATATTTAGCATGAGGCAAGCTGGGAATCTACCACATTGTTCCATATTAGGAGCAAGGCCAACATCATTTTAGGAAGGCAATGCTGAGGTTTGGGGGCAACACGACGATGATATGCAAAATCCCAATGTAGACCTCCAGATAATTGTCAAAGAATTGAAAGGTGAGATGGCCCAACTCCAGAAATATAATAAAAGATTCATGCAGGAACAGGAGAAGATTCTAAAAATCTTGTCACATAGACGGAATCATCGGCCACTAGTCCCTAGTCTGAAGCACGTTCACATGACTGGGGGACAAGAGTTTCAAACTGAAAATATGGAAACAAGAGGAGAAGAAAACCAAGAGGAAGAATCATGAAATGTGTCTAATCACAAGATACAGAAGAAACAGAAAATTGAACTCCAAGGGAAGTTTCATAAAATCAAGTCTCCTCTCTTTGATGGTGAGAAAGAAGAGGTCACGGAAGCATGGTTAATTAATATGAACAAGTATTTCTAGTTGTACGAGTATGATTATAATTTTAAGGCCCATATGGCTAGTTTCCAGCTTCAAGCGAAACCTAGATTATGGTGGGAGGAAGTAAAAACAATCCATGGGCTCAATGAGCAAAACATAACTTGGGAGAAATTTCAGAAATTTTTTAAAGAAAAATATTTGATTGAGAGATTTTATGATGAAAAAGAAAAAAAGTTCCATGATTTTTGCCTGGGCCAAATGATCATGGATGAATTTATAACAAAATTTACATCATTATTGAAATATGTTCCTTATATTCGTGAAAAAAAATCCAAAGTACAATGGATTGTCAGGAGTCTTCTACTATTCATGAAAAAATGACTGGAATTTCGCAACCTAAAAACCATGGATGAAGTCATTCGGGAAGAACGAATCTATTATCAGCGAAATAAAACAAAGGGAGATATGTGTAAAAGGTGGGTAGACAAGAAGGGAAATAAGTTTATTCCCAGCCACAAGGGAAATAAGAGCACCAACAACAAGGGATTACATAAAGGTCAAGCTAATCAAAATGTGAATAAGCCCAGATTTAGGGTACCAGGAGAAACTATGACAAATGAACAAACCGACATAAATGAAGCAGAATTAATTATCATACCACCTGTACAGTGTTGGGGATGTGGAGGCCTGCATTATGTCAAAAACTTCCCTGAATGTAGGGGAGCCGATTATATCTCACAAATTTAGGAGGTATCCACTATGGGAGAAGTGGAAAGAAGAATCCCTAAGATCAACGCAGCTCTTGGAGATCATCAGGTGGAGTTTTAGCCAACTATGGTTGAATTTGAGGTTACTATTTTTTACCAAACCTACTCTATTTTAATAGATCTCGGGGCTACATTAAGTTACATAGTCCCAGGGTAGTGAATGATGTAAATTTGAAGCTGTTAAATTTAAAAACCCATGGTTAATATAGCTAGCCACACAGGAAAAAAGAAGAGTTTTGTCTAAAGTATGTAATTGCCTTTTAAAATTAGATGGTCAACCTATCATAGCTAATTTAAATGTGTTACCCCTAGGGTCATACGTCATTCTGATAGACATGGACTGGTTAGAAAATCATTGGTCCCTAATAAACTGTAAAACAAAAGCTATTAGCTACCGAGATGAAGTAGGAGAGAGATAGGAAATTCAGGGTGTTCAGAAACCTCTGCAATTAAGGCCAATAACAAACTCCCAATTAGCCAAATGCATCAGGAAGGGTTGTCAAGTTTATGCAATACAAGTAGGGTATGCTAACTCTAAAGATAAATCTATATCACTAGAGAACATACCTGTGATATACAATTTTCCAGATGTATTTCCTGAAGAAATACTAGGCCTAACTCCAAAAAGAGACATATATTTTACTATTGAGTTGATTCTGAGAGCTGCTCTAGTTTCTTGGGCACCTTAAAAAAAGAGCATACCTGAGGTAAGAATTAAAAATGCAACTCCAAGAGTTGTTTGATAAGAGGTATATCCATCCCAGTGTGTCTCCTTGGGGAGCTCCAGTATTATTTGTTAAAAATAAGGACAAAACCTTGGGAATGTGCATGGATTACTGCTAGCTAAACAAGTTGACCATTAAAAACAAATACACCCTTCCCTAGATAGATCAGCTCTTTGACCAGGTGAAAGGTGCAACCCTACTCTCAAAGAATGGTCTCCATTCTCGCTATCATCATATCAGAATAAAGAATAGAGATATTACAAAAACTTCTTTCCGGACGCATTATGGACATTATGAGTTCATGGATTTACCATTTGGACTAACTAATGCCCCAACAACTTTCATGTGTCTCATGAATAGGATATTTCATCAGTTCTTAGATAAATTTGTACTAATATTTATTGATGACATACTAGTCTATTCTCAAAACATGGAAGAACATAAGGAACATCTACGTATTGCTCTGCAAGTCCTAAGAGAACACCGATTGTACGCCAAGTAGAGTAAATGTGATTTCTTTAATGAGAAAATCCAATACTTGTGATTTCTTTACGAAGGACGGAATTGCCTTAGATTTGGAAATGATAAGAACGATTACGTTATGGCTAATACTAAAGGATGTAGGCGACATAAGATCATTTATGGTCTTAGTAGGTTACTATCAAAGATTTCTGGAGGGTTTCTCCAGAGTAGCATATCCTATCACCTCTCTACAAAAGAAAGGCAAAGCTTTCAAATGGACCCCCGACTATCAATGGAGCTTTGATCAGCTGAAGAATCTTCTTACCACAACACCTATTCTGAGCATTGCTGATCCCAACAAAGAATATGTGGTTTGTATGGATGCCAATAAGGAAGGTGTGGGTGGTGTATGAATGCAAGAAGGCAGACTGGTTGCCTACAAATGTAGGAAGCTTAAAGAATATGAACAAAAGTACTCAGCATACGACTTGGAGCTAACTGCAGCCATTCATGCCTTAAAAATGTGGTGGCATTACCTATTAGGTAAGAAATTTATGTTGATTTCTCACCACCATAGCCTGATTAATTATTTCAAACAACCAACTTTAAATGTCAGGCAAGCTCATTGGGAAAATTTCCTGTGTGAATTCGATTTCAAAATTAAACATTTAAAAGGAAAAGAAAACTGAGTGGCAAATGCTTTAAGCCAGAAGGTAAACTATTTATATGAAATTTCTTCTAGTGCATCACAAACTACCTTTTACGACCAGATTCAAGAATCAGCCATGCAGGGTTCAACATATAAACATTTATGGCAACAAGCAAAAATTCCTAACAGCCATGAACATCAGTTGGGTTATGAAACATATGCAGAAAATTTGTTGATTTATAGGAAAATGATATATGTGCCTAACCAACAACATCTTAAAAATATAATTTTTTTATGAATACCATAAGATCCCTTATGGAGGCCATCTCGGGTATCAGAAAATGATTCTGGCCCTATGGAAGGAATTTTTCTGGCCTGGTATGAAGAAGGAAGTCGCAGAATATTTATTCAACTGCTTGGAATGCCAGCAAGTGAAAGTTGAGCACCAACATCCAACACGGTTGCTTCACCCTCTTCCTATCCCAGAAGGGAAATGAGACACCATATCTAATGACTTTATTACTAGGCTGTCTAAATCAAGAAAGAAAAATGACTCCATCATGGTGGTGGTGGATGAATTGAGCAAATCTGCTCATTTCATACCTGTTCATTCAACTTATAGAGTATTCCAAATTGCTAATATTTTTATGCAGAACATTTTTAAACTGCACAGAATCCCTAAGATGATTATTTCTGACTGAGATGTAAAATTTACATTATCCTTCAGGAAATCTGTCTTTGAAGGATTGGGCACACAACTACACTTCAGTACAGCTGACCGTCCACAAACAGATGTGCAGACTGAGAGAGTGAATCAATTTGTTGAAGACATGTTGTAAATGTATGTAACGGAGTAGCCCACTAAATGGGAAGATTATTTACACCTGGTGGAGTTTTCCTATAACAATGGGTACCATGCATCCCTTCATTTGAGTCCCTTTGAGGTTTTATATAGACGCAAGTGTAGGACACCTTTAAGTTGGAGTGGACTAGAGGATAAGTTGTTATTAGGGATAGACACATTGGAAGAGAAGGATGAAATGGTGAAAAAGGAACGTATTAATTTAAAGGCGGGAAGAGGAGTTTTCGAGAATTCCAAGTAGGAGATCATGTCTACGTTCGAGTGTAAACCAAGAAAAAAACCTTCCATGGGCCGAGTGTGCTAAACTAGCACCCCGATATTGAGGGCCATTTCAAATCCTTGCTCGAATTAGACCGGTGGCTTACCAACTTGCCTTACCTAGTCACATTCGTGTACACATTGTCTTTCATGTTTCTCTAAATAAGAAATATGTGTATGACACTAAGCACATAATCAAATGGCAAGATATACAAGGAACGTATATATATAGATATTTCTTTAAAAATGTGTTAGATAACCAATTAATGAATTAACAAATTTTTTTGCTATGTTCAGGTCGAACCGGAAGGCGAGTTCTTCATCGATCCTTTGGTTATACTAGATCGGAGAGAAGTAACACTGCGGAAATGAGTTATCACCCAGGTTAAAGTTTAGTGGCAGCACTATGGGCCAGAAGAGGCCACCTAGGAATATGAGCAAGTCATGAAAGAAAACATTCCGGGTCTATTTGCAGGAAGACAACATCAGGACAATGTTCCATTTTGGGGGGAAGAAGCAATATCCCCTATTAATGTAAATATTTATTTTTTTATTGCAATCAAACGAACTGTTGCTATTTTTTTAATTATAAACTATTGTTGAAATTTAGTTATGGAAGAATAAATTTTGTAGTTATGGGTAAATATTGTTTTACTAGGTAGTTAGTGATGGAGACAGTTATCTATTCCAAAACTAAATCCTAGAGTATTTTTACCGAAAAGATCAAGAGGATAGGGCTATCTCAGATTAGAAGGATGAAACGAGATTGTGCTGAAGGGTCACGCAGTCCGTGATGGCTAAGTTTGGTTAAGACAAGATAGCTCGTAAACATTAAGGTCTATGAGGAGAGAGAGAACTCTTGAAATCTAGAGTAGCATGGGGGAAATATTTACCGAAGCAAGTAATCTTACAACAGGGAGGATAATTAAAGTGTGGGTCTTGTTTTAGACTCAATCCTAGACAATGTAAACGGATAAGTAAAGAATTGCTTGTATAAGTTATTCTCCGAAGCTAAGAATAATAGTTAGGCAAATTGGCTAAATTTAAGAGATAATATCTGTGAGTTAATGTTGCAAGAATTATACGCAAGGCTTCCTATTACTTTAAGTATGTCATTAGGGTTTTCTTATTTTATTTTGAAATATTTCATTAAAGAGTAAGAGTAGAGTAATAATAGAAAACTGAGGAAAAACCCTTACTATATTCACATAAAGAAAATATATTAAGAATATTATTAGAAAAGAACTTAGATAGAGACGCAAAATTGGAAAATGATAAGATTCATGTAAGCATTACTATCGTAATTCTAGATAGGGTAGATCCTTTATATTGTCTTTATTTAAATCAGGAAAAGGAGTTAAATTCATCTGTCAACCGAAACAACTTCAAACCGTGATAGATAAAATAAACAACTATTCTTCAAGATCAACACATTAAAAAATGTTCACGATTTTGTACCATAACCTTTTACATGCATAGAACCCTAGTCGATCCATAGAGAATATACTATTTAATTATGAAAAGCTCCATGAATACAAACAGATAATAAGGTAGAGAATCTAAGCTCACGAATCAAGATGTAAGATAAGAATAATCGACTTCTGGAGATTTAAAAAGATAAAGAAAAAAAGATTATAGTCTTCGCCCCAATCTAGAATTTTTAGCATTTCAAGCCTCTAAGGAAGCTGTCAAGACATTTTCCTTTAATTCATAACAAGCTGAGAGAATTTACCAAGCTATAACTAAAATAGTGTACATCAAATTGAGGCATACAATTTTGAGCAGCAATAGAACTATGTATAGAAGGAAAGTGTAAACCAAATACTCTAAATAAATTGAGAAAGGATAACTCTCAGTTTCCAAAGTCAGCATTTGAATAAACATGGAAAACAATCTAAAACTTTACAATTAAATTATGAAAACGCTCATCTCAAGAAGAAATTTTGTATCAATAAGCTATAGTCATACATTTTAAAATGTTCGAAAATGTTTGTATATTACCAAGGATGGCAGCCTGAACTTATAAAGGATGGCAGCCTGAACTCTTTACCAAAAACTTCAACATTCGGCCAAAGTCATAAGGTCTTTTTTTAAAGCCTCAAACAAAATTTTGAAAACAGAGAAAGAACTAACAGTAAAGCCATGACTCCAACAGCCTCAAAAAATCTATTTATAACTAATATCATGATGATTTAGACTTGACATCCTCTTCATAAAACCCTATTTTAGAAATATCTGAAGTGTCATAATACTCGCAGCTATTCACAAATGATGAAGCCTGCAGGAGGGTTTGCCACAATACCAATCCAAAATTCCTATTCCGGGAACCAAACCTTACACCATAGCAAAGAAGTTTCTGTTAGAACATGCAAAAGAAATAGGGACTATAATAATAATACTAACCTTGTTAGACAAAGGTGATTAGGCGGGGAAAAACCTTAAAGCTTACCTTTGGAAGGGATGTTGCAAATCCTGCTTCCACAGATTGAGTCCCACGACATTGAAGCGACTTCGGGACCATCAGAGTAATCCAAGATGGTGAAGCGCCGAGTGAATAGTCTAGTGAACCAAGACTGCAGGCGAAAACAAACACTGAAGAATAGAGCAGAGTCATAACCCCTCGAAAATTTTGGAGTGAAACAATGACAGAATGAAACCATACCACCAAGAAATGAAGGAAAAACATCCTGAGGACCGTTCGATCCAACAATCCATGGTGAACCATCGATGGATGAGCCTGATCCTGAGGTAAAAGTTTGGATAAGGACATATGGGTGACCTTCAGGTAACTGGCAAGACCTGGACAGCCAGAGCAGTAAATGTTCATGTGCTCCTTCGGCAAGAACCAAGGCTATGGCTTGTTTACATTTAGTGCATATGCTAGCAATGTACCAACACGTTTAAATACATAGGATTGTATAAATATTGAAGTCAATGTCGTGTACAACTAGATCCCAGCACAATCATTATATAAATTATACATAGTAACTTAAATCCAATCCTTTATTTTCTTATGAATTTGGCAATAGATTTTGTCATGGGTGCCTATAAATAGTTCATGGTATTTTTAATGTTGACAATGTTTCTTCTAACATAAATATTCATTTTTGGGGTGACTTATGTTAAGATTTTTTATTTTTTCTTATATAATGTTTAATAGATGGATGTGTTACATTTGACAATCATGTGCACAATCCTTATAGAAATTACAAACATAATCTAGGCAATTAAGAAATTTTTGCAACTATTTTTTATCTGTAATTTTGTTGTAGAATTTGTCTATAAATGCTACAACATGTTGTTGGAGATTACTTTGTCCATTGGATATAGTTTCACACAAAAACATAATGTCAATCTTAGAAAAATCAATCCTCTTTTTACTGAGGACTAATCCTGTTTCTTTGACCATTTAAATTTTGTTTTGGACATGCTTGAAATGATCTTCAAATTTTTTTTAGAAGACCAATGCATAATCAATTTCAAATAAAAACCATTCAAAATAAGGTTTGAATAATTGATCCATTAATATTTGGAACTTGGAGGGGGAATTTTTAATACCAAATGGCATGATGTTCCATTCATAGAGCCCAATTGGGACACTAAAAGCAATTTTGAACTTGTCTTCCTCCTTAGTAGACAACTGCCAAAATTCTTAGTTTGTATCAAATTTAGAGAAAACTAGAGCACTTGTTATTCTCGATATCATACATTTCTTTTGAGGAATTGGTTACGTATCAATATCTAAAACATCGTTGAGGAGTTTATAGTTTATAACTAGGTGGGCTACTCAACGAATTTGTTCTTAGTGTTTTTTTACATGAAACCCATACGAATTCCAAGGGTTTTAGGATTACCTTTTCTTATTAATAAGATTATGGATCTCCTTCTAACACAAATTAATGTATTCTTCATTTATTTGCACTGCTCAGATTTTACAATGCTTTCCACCGTATTCAACTTTAGAGGGAAATTCAACATAATATCCCTTTCAGTGCGAGAAAGCATTTTGTTCCTCCGCACGTACTTCTGCTTCAAACTCTTGTTCAAGTGTTTGAATATGTGCCTTCATGATCTGTTGTTCGAACCATTCTTTAATTCATATACTAGCCCTCTCATTCTTGATCTTTTCTGTATTCATCAAATCTTCCATAACCTAAACCATTGTAGAGACCTCGGGGGATAAGACAAAAGGGGCTCATCTTCTTTCGCAGGAATAGTTATAAAATATACCATGTTATTATTTTTTAATTTGGTGGATTCATGAAAAATCCTCCGGGATGATCTTGTTTCGATCATCTGATCAATAAGAGTTAACATGAATAGAGAAAATTGTCATGTGTGGAAGACCACTAATGGCTAACATGACTAGAGATAAATGTCATGAATGGAATATGTATGAAAGAGACTATGGGATTATGGGAGATAAACATAGATTGAATTTAAAAGTGCCAATGGGAAATAAAGATTAGACGTGTACCCAGAAATATCAAAACGCTTCTTGGGCTGAGGAGGTGTAAATATGTGAAAGTGTTTTAATTAGTTTAGTGGAAAGAAAGGAGCCTAACGCTCTAGAACTCTAGTTCAAGGGAAACCTCATTTTATTTTTAGGAATTTATTATATTATACTTGTGTATATCCTTAGAAAATGATAAGACAATATGCGCTATATGGATTTATCTCTACTTTGAACTTTTTTATTATTGGAGAGCTATATGCTCTCTAAATAATTTCAAAGGTAGTGTGGTAACTTGTTGATAATTTAAAATATTACTTGGAATTATGTAAATGAGTACTAGTTGAATTTGTTGTTAGGTTGATAAAACAATCTTAAAGTGCTTTTGATGGCTAATAAACAATCTATAATTAAAACATTTCATAGATTGGCCTTGGATTCCAATAAAATTTGAATATAACAACCTATTTTTATGAAGGCCTTTTTTTTGAAACATGGTAAATTTTAATATGTTCATAACCATAAAACATTATGGTTATCAATTAAAAAAAGGTTGGTTTTACTTATTGGTATTTCCTAACAAAAAAAGAAGATGAAAAATCCTTCATCTTCAATGGGAAGGATCCCCTTTTAGTTGTTTTGGTTATAGAATTATTATGATTAGAGATAGATGTCATGAATGAAGAGTGATCTAAAAGCTAGATTGCATGAGATAAAAGAAGTCAAAATGAAAAGACAAAGTTATATTGAGTGAAAAGACAAAGTTATATTGGGAGAGAAAGACTAGGAAAAATTATAAAAATAGGAAAAGGAAAAAAAAAGATAAACACTTACCACAGTCTTAACTTTAAGGGGAAATGTACTATCCGTACAACCCACATGAACATTTGGCGTCTATGATAAATAACGTGAGAATTATTACTAGGTTAAAAACAAATGCATGGACGCATTAATTTTTTGTGAATAAATATAAGACAAGAAATGATACATATAAACCAAAATGGATAAGGATCAGCCAGGAATTGATGGACAAATCATTTAATAGTAAGCAGTTGGTAAGGCCCATGCTTACTGATACTCAGTTTTAAGGCAAATCAAAGTGGATCCTCGAGAAAGCAAAATCTACAACCTTGGAATGACATGAGAGGAAAATGAGTTCCATTTTTCGCCACCAAGTAACATTTTACCACTTATACAAAAAGATCATCCATATGACGTTTCATATCCAAGCTGTATCATTCATGAATTTTAGGTTTTGAGCTCAACATCAGCACCGTTTGAATTTTTAAACTGTACTTGTAGCCGATTATTTGAGGGTATTTTAATAAAAAAGTCTACCATAAGAGACAGAATTCCTAAGGACATATGAAGAAAACTCCATAGATCTATCTTCCCTCAATGTGGTTTTGAATAGCAAGTTAACGACTTATATTTTACTGAGAAGATATATTTTGTGCAAATATTAGTTAACTATATTAATTTCATGGAAAAACTTTCATGATTCTAGTGTCTAATCATTGATTAAATATATTACTTTTTGGAAAAGAAAAATCTTTCATGAATCTTTTGCATAGAGATCTAGAGTTAACTACATCGATTTCTTTGGAAATTTTTTACGGTTCTTGTGCCCCGAGGTAGAGCAAACAATGTTGATTTGTTTGAAACTTAATTTATGAATTTATTTAATGTATGAAAAATGTAGATTAATAGTCATGTTCATGTTATTGTTTTTATTTATTTAATGCATGTGAAATATTGATAGATATATATTTTTTTGATAATATTTATGTATTTTATTTAATGCATAGGATTGATGGATGAATAGGGGAGTTTTTAGAGTGTATTTTTTTTATGCTGCATTTGGAGGAATGACAATTTTATATTATTTGCATTTTTTTTAAGGGGTAATGATAATAATGATTTTGAATTAAAATATATAAATAGATTTTTATCCATGGTATTGCAATAACAAAAATAATCATAAAACATTATCATTGATGAACAATTTTTTCCCATGATTTTGCACTCATATTAGATGCATTAGAAGTATGGTTTAATGATAATGGTTAAGGTATTGTATATATTAAATAGTCATGGTTAAGAACTTCATGATGAAAGTAAAGGTACAAAATTAGTTATGGATATGACATTTACTCCATTATATGCATGCTTAAGAAAGTGTTTCTATTTTGAAAGATATAATGCATGGAAGATTTTTAGTAATCCTTATATGATATCTATTAGATGTTGAGTATTTGAGATTCAAATTTTCTCACATTAGTTATCTCATGCAAAAGTTATAATCTTTTGGGCTTTGATAAATTCATATTTTTATAATTATGATGATAGAGTTGTTAATGATAGTGTTTGTAGGAAGGAATCATGACATTCATAAAGAATACGGTGATAATTTATAAAATGAGCCATTTTGCAACAATCGAAAGATTTATTATAATTAATAATAGTGTAAGTGATCAGGACATTATGTATCACTATAGTTGCATGGAGTGTGGAATATGGTCTACAATGGGTAACTTACTACAGTACACAACTGTGTGATGAAGATGTTGAGCTTGAAGAACAATGTGTTGACATGTTTGAAAAACATGACATCATGTTGGATGTAATGACTATATTTAATTAAGATTGATTTAAATATTATGTTTTTTCCTAAAATTTCAACAATGGATAAGGGATGGGATGGACTTCCTTGCTGCGAGTAAGTAGAGATGGAACTCCTTCACTAAACATTTAATAAAATAAATATTTTTGGAATTTTCTCTTTGCATTTCCTAGGATATATCAATGTTCATCTATCTGATTGCCTATTTGGTTTTCTGGATGATATTTTTCATTGCATGATGTTGGAAATTATAGCATTCATTATGTTTTTAACAAGCTCTCATTAACTGAATGACGCTAATGATGCAAGATGAAAAAGAAAGTATAATGTTAACAAGTTGCATTAATGATTACTCCTTTACAGAACTAGTGAGTCTACTTTTGTTGTTACTTCACTTTATGATAGTGATTTTAACATTTGATGATCAATTAAGTATGTCACAAGAAATTTGTCAGATGTTATACTTTAGTAAAACATAACAAAAATTTTAATCTTGTGCATATGTTTCAATTTCTTTATATAATATGTGCATAACATCGCATAATCAACACTTCTTTATATAATATATAAATAGGTGTTATTAATCATATATAATAAATAGTTTCCATTGAGATATTTTATTTAGCATGGGAGGTGAAATATATTATTTATGTTGTCCACATTAACATGCGCTCTCTCTCTCTCTCTCTCTCTCCATACATATACATATCAACCCCAAGTGTAAAAGCTCAATTCCTCAAGTTCCATTGTTAAAGCAACTCAAAATTATCTCTCTATATATATCAACCCAAGCATAAAAGCTCAATTGGTCAAGATCCATTGTTAAAGCAACTTTGCTCCAATGTAATCCCACAAGATTTGAACCTGTACTAGAAATACTCTATGGATAATCATTGATCTCTAGAATCAATAAACCCCACACACACATATATATAATTCATGATTTAAAGTGATTTTTTTTTTTACAATATATACTTCATACCAAATTATATATCAATAATAAATCAAATAAAAACCATAGAAATGTAATTATTAATATTTTTTATAATTTGCATATAATTAACTAAAAATAATATCATTTAAAATTTTATATATCTACATTATCTTTATTTTTTAAAAGTTAAAAAATAACAAATCATTTGAATTTTTAAAGTTAAGAAATAATCAAATCCTTATTTTTTCAAATTTTCAAATAATTCCCATCCTGAATATATACCTTTTAAGGCATACATAAAACTATATTAATATTTTGAATTTACCAGAATTAATACCTGCTAGAAATTCGTTATGATATATGTTATTCAAAATATTAATATTAAAAATATTAAAGTCGGATAAAAAATCAGAGTAACAAGATGATAAGTTCCATTCAAGTAAATCTGAACAAGAACTTCCTACATATCAAATGTTTGATAGAAATTTTATTACGATTTTGAATAACAATAAAAGAGGAAAGAAATTAACCACCGTTCATCATCCGGTTGGTTCTTATAATTATTTGTATTTTCTTTAGATATTATGATTAATGCTTTTCATTTATAATTAGTCAAGAATGTAATCAAACGAATTTAGCAATGTTTATGAGAGTACAATAATGGGTGAGTAGGTTATTGTTAACGTATCCTGATAGTCATCTATTTGAAATTCTATAAATAATCTCAATATCTTCATTAAAAAATAAATAATAATGAATAATATTATTTTGTGATTTATACTTCATTTATTTTAATTTTTAATTTTCATTTTTTAATTTGTACTATTCCTATATATAATTAAATAATTATTAAATATACAGTACTTCAGAAAATTTATGTTAATTGAATTGGATAAGCGAAAATATTTTCAGATTTATGTATAAAATAATGTTTTATTTAATACTGTTTTATTGTATTATAGATGATTTTTTTTATTTAGTAAATTCTTATTAATAGGGGGAGTTAATTTTGCGGCTGAAGATATGTAAATATATCAAAGTAAAACTAGTCTTTCTTTGGTATTATGATAATGAAAAATTGATAATCATCATTTCCTCCATAAAGTTTAGCAAGAACCTATTTAATAATTATCCTAAAATTAAAATAAAATTTATTCGTTTTAAAAACAAATTATTATTAAAACCATTACCAATCATTTACTAAATAAATATATCCAATAACATCATACCATATATCACTTAGTAAATATGTTAAATATGCTTATATCAACTAATAGCTAAGATTATATATTATGTTATATATATATTAAATATGCGGTGAAAAAATATCGTTAAAATCATGGTAACAATTTATTTTTTTAATACTTTTAAAATTAGTGTGGCTTTTTAAATTTAAATTTTAATTTTTGAAATAGTTTATTTTCTCTATTATTGTGTTACTTTATATTTTCAGTAATGAGAAAGGACATATTTTTCAAAATTTTACATCAAATATAATGTAAAGGCTCTTCCTTATATTTATATATGACTAAGATACAATTTAATTTAATGAATTTCTCGCATTCAGATTAGTGTAATTT
>APFE031544655.1:16632-72522 GCA_000404065.3 Pinus taeda
GTTACCTATTAATATTTTTAATAAACTAATAAATTAATATCATTATATAAATATTATTTTTCAAAAACTAATCGTTTAATATAATCGTTACTTAATAATATTTGTTTTTAATTATTTAAATATTATTGTTCAAATATAGTTGTTACTTGAAATTATGTCTCTACATTGCTCTCTATTTAAGCAATTGCCATGGTCTGCCTCTTCATCTGGTCCTGATGACGAACCACACTTGTTGGTTAGAAACGCGTCGGCCAAAAATTTCTCTTATGTTATTTCTACCGAAAGGCTTTCTTAATATGGAATTGCTTAGAAGAAAGAAAGAAATAAATTATTTTAATATCTATGAGGCTAAAGATAGCCTATGGGACAGACTGCTTCTTCATCTGCTTGATGTATTCGACCCTTTTTCTATGAAGCTTCACAATAAATACTCCCAACTTCTCGACAAACTCCTCGCTAAATAGATTATCCCAAGAGCTAGCTACCAGCATATCTGCATAATTTTCCCTGTTGTCTTTGAAGGCCCCACATTCTAAAATGAAATGATTTTATGTTTCCACTTTTCCGGAAGAACAAAAAATGCATACTCTTTCTTCCCACACTTCTTTTGGCCTTTTCTAGCACCCTGTTTCACAACGGAGTTGATGAGAATTAGTCCTTAACTGAGATAAGAATTTTGGCTCTCCAAGAGATATTGGCCTCTATGTATGCTTTTGGTTGATGACTATGAGTGGGATTAAACACTTCAATATAGTACTTTTTCTTTCTTCCTAGCTCCTTATCCCATGTACACTTGTAAAACTTATCCATAACAAAAGCTTTTATCTCTTCGTTGTTTATGGGACACATGTTCAAGCAAATACCCCATTTACTAAACCATTTGTTATTTTGTTGCATCCAAGTTTTTTTTTTTTCTCTGTTGCACAATCTATCATTAAAGACAACCTTAGGACATTTACCCTCTTCCATTTGCTCAATTTTTTTTAAATACCCTACGACTCGAACTATAGCAATTGCTTCAATAGGAGCAGCCTTTGATTCACTTAACAAGATAGCATAAGGAATTGCACTTTTAATCTTGAATTTGTTTGTAATCAAACGCTTTTGAATTTTCTCAATTTGTCTCCACTGCATGTCGGATGTACTGCTAACCCATAGTTCACAACCATAGAGAATCACCGGAATCACTAGAAGCCCAAAGAGTTTGAGTGGTTTTTCAGTCCCATAACTCGGCCTCTCTACATCTATTTTGAAAAGGATAAAATGATTTCCAACCCCCCAAAGTTCTTTTCTTTCTACAACCATCCTAGTTTAGAATTTTGTTGAAGCCAATTCCGAGGTATTTGTAATCCGCAACTTCTTCCAGAATGTTTCCTTCAAAGTAAAGCTTAAGCTGGTTATGTTTCTTTTTTAGAGAAATCCACTACTTTTGTTTTGCTAATATCGATTTGCATCCCCACACTTCTACAAAAATACTCAAGGGATAGTAAGTGCTCTTGCAAATCAAGAGTTGATTTAGCAATCAGAATAAGGTCATTTGCATACAAAAGAAGCCTTATAACAAACTTTCCCAAATAGATACCATCAGCCCCTTGCGAATTTAACCACTTCTCAAGCTTGTCAATATATAAACCAAAAAGGGTAGGAGAGGGTAGGAAACCTTGCTTGACCCTGATATAGGTTCTAAAACTTTTAGAAATGCCTACTGAAGTTCTAATTTTGACTTTCACCTCTTTATACATCCTATGCTCAACTGCTCTCAAATGTTTAGGAACCCCAAGTTTCTCCATTCTGAAATCACCAAAGCAACAAAAGACTTCTTCATTTTTCTCCCAAACTTTTTCAATTATGTGCCTTAAAGTTATAAAATGATCAATTGTGGAATGTTTAGGTCTAAAACTTGCTTTCCCTTTAGCACACTTATCTCTTTCCTATGCCCACTTGCTAAATTTATTTTCTAGTATGTTTCCAAATAGTTTTGCAAACAAAGGGTTTATCATGATGGTCTTATAATTGGAGGGATTATTGACATTACCGCTCTTGAAAAAAGGTATTGCCAAACTAGTTGTCCAATCTATGGGGAGCCCTTGTTGTATGATGTTGTTGAAATTTTTTGTAATGTGAGGTGCATGGAACTTTGAGCCCCACTTTAGATATTCTACTTGGAGTTCAGTTAAGTCTTTTTCTTTTCCAACACCCAACTTCTTGATACCCATCTCTACCTATTGCATCGTGAAGAGTTCAGTATCAGTGTTAACCAAGGGGGGAGGGCCAACCTTGGGATCATGTTCATAGAGTTGTTTTTCATAGTCAAACCATTTAGAATTTGTAATACTATTTCCAGTTTGTATCTTTCTCCGCTGGAGCTCCTTCCAAAATAATTTGGGATTACTTTTCCCAAGGAAGATCAGTTATGCCCTCCTTGAAACCATGAAATATGCCTTTTTCTTGCTTAATAACTACTTGTAAGCTTTGAGATTTATGTTATCCTTGCTTGACTCTTTCCACATTCTCCTTGCCTTTTGCATTCCTCGTCAAACCAAGCATTAACCAAAAAGAAATTTGTTTCATACTTCTTAATTTTTTCTCTTTTGAACTCTGCAAGTGTGCATTGAATTAAATGTGTTAATTCAAGACTATGAAGGTCGTGCATTGTGATTTTCTCCTTCTCGAAGAGCCTCTCTAGCGTCATTTTGAAGGTATTACAATTTTTTGGAGTCAAAATAATTTTGCCCTGTGGGAGATTTTTTTGGACATGCTGAATTTTTTCCTCTAATTGTTTCTTTCCAATCTAGGAGAAACTTAAATAAATTGGCCTGTGATCTGATTTTAAGTCCCACAGTTGATCTCCAATCAAAGCTTCCTCCATTTTCTCACACAAACCATGCGAGAAAATTACACACTCTATTACACTTGCTCCATTGTAAGTATTGCAAGTGAAATTACCGAACTTTTCCCATATAGTCAAGCCATTACAAATGACTAAATCAAAGGCCCCACATAGAGTAAGCAAATTTTCACCAAAGAGATTGCAGCCCTTGTCCTCTAAAATTCTTTCTCATTGATGATTACTCTCTTTTGTAAGCAAACTAGCGTCACAATCTTCTTTACAGCAGAGAATACTAGCTTGCTCACTTACAGTCCTAGCATTGAAATCACCCATTATAAGGACTTCACCTAGCTAAGAATATGTTGCAATATCCACTTTTAATGCTGCAAATGGATCTTTGTGGTAAATCCCTCTACCTTTGTATATTTTTTAAACTTGCGGCACAAAGTAGCATGTTGCAATTCTGATGTGGTTTCCATTTTCTGATATTTTGAACCAAATGAATTGCTTATTTGAGTCTTCTTTTTCTAATTGAATGAGATGACCTTATTTCTCCCTCACTAAAACCATGATACCCTATTCCCTTTGCCATTCCATGTTGCCTTGTTCCACACTTCCACCTTCCAGTATCCTTCAAACAGAGGTGTCTTGCACCCTTTATGCTCATGTGTTTTTATGAGACAAATTATGGCTCTACATTCCGCAATAGGCCCTAACCCAGGTCCTCGTCTCCATGGGTAACCTTTGCAGTTGAAACAAACTAATCTTAAGGAAACTTGGGTATGAGTTGATCGTTATTTATTTTGACATGAAAGACTCACATTTGAGTCTTTTCCTCTTCTTTCCCATACTGACCTTGATTCCTAATTTCATGTTGAAGAGTTTGTTGCTTCTTGTTTATTACCATCTTGCTTCTCTGTTTTGGAAGGAGGTCCAAATCACTATATCATAGCTTTTCCTTTATAAATCCATGCTCTCTTGCTTTCATCTCTTGCTGCCCTAACCTTTAACATTTCCTCCCTCCTTTCCTCTTGTTGTCTTACAGGTAAATCTTCTTCTAGGAAAAAGTGAGAACCCCTCAAGAGATGTTTCTTGCTTAGAATGATATATTTATCACGCAAACTAGCCATGATGAATTTTATGGGCCTGGCTCTTCTTGGATGTGTTGGGTGCAAATGTAAACTTTGTTCAGCAATTTTTCCTCAAAATTTGTCAAGTTTTTTCCATGAAAATGATCCTAATAAATATTTGGTTCATATTTCAGTGGTTCATCAACAAAAAATGGCTTTCATATGGAGAGAAAGAGAACATGAGGAACGGGATTTGAATGTTGCAAATGATCTTGCTACCATCTAGGAATTAAGGAACTGTGGGTTACTAAAATTCTTATGGCTTCCTGGTATGAGGCAACAGATGGAGTTGTTGAAATACCTTGTTCGTGTTGAAGAATATAGGGCAGTTAAAATTAATGAGATTCTTCTAGCATGATAACTACTTGTGAGGGATTTTTTAATTTATCTTCTTAACACAATCTTCACTTGTTCTTATTAGAGTGTGTCTTCTTATATTCATCAAATAGTTACCAAAACAAAGAGACAATAACACAAGATGTTTGGCTTTCTCCCAAGGCCAAATCCTCTCGCTCTTGGAGAGGGAAACGCACACAAAATTATTCTTATAGAGATCCCAATTGACGAATTCCAAGACCATGACCCTTGACCTATTATGACACTCCAAGACCAAGACACCAATCCTCTTCTCTCTGAGAACACCATCATTGTTAGACCTTCCTGAAGGACTTCACCATAATTACGAGATCATTGTTGTTGCAACGTAGCTGCTCCTTTTATATCATTTTCTCACTGAGATCATCTCTATTATGCCACCATTGTTTCTTCATCTTTGTAGCACCTTGTTGCACTACCACCGAGATCTTGATGAGATAGTGATCATCAAATTTGTGACTATGTTTGTAGTCTATATGTTGAGACAAAGTGTGACCGAGATCCTTCATATATAACTAGACTATGATTGTGTACTGAGGCAATGAGTGATAAGAATGTGAGGAGGCCAAGACAAAGAGTGTCCTCCTTCTCATAGTAAGTTAAGACTGTAACACTGCTTTCTATGATCATTGAGGCAAGGAGGAGGCACGAGATTATATGCCTTAAGGCAGCGAGGAGATCGAGAACATCCATCTTAATAGTACTCGTCTGAAGAACTGTGATTACTTACTGTAGTCACCACCGAAACATCAAAGACATCTAAGATTTTGTCTCTTCCTGTACCCATCTGAGGTTGCAGACTTGTTTGAGATTTTTTGTCTCTTGCACCCACTGTGTCATCTAAAGTTTCAGAGGTATTTTCGAAAATCCTAACTGTAATTTTGAACCTTAATGCCTATTTATAGTGGTTTTGCCTTCATAAATAAGCCCACATGATAGAGTGAAGTGTTGTGTCTCCTTTTATGAGCCGATTTGTCATTTATATTCATTTGTAGGCTGACATGGCTATGTTTCACATTGTTTTGCTATAAGACTTCTTCTTGTGCATGTCTGGGGTGATTGTGCTAGTCTTGGAGTGCTACTTGACATTTCTATAGAGTCATATATTTTTCTCATGCTCAAGAAGAGCTTCTTAATACATGACATTGACTCTTTGACTTATCCTAAGGCTCTTAATGGGAGCCACCACTAAATAAATAAACTTCTTACTCATGAAACCCACGCAGCAAGGTATAGTAATAATTTCATTTTCCTTGTTTACAAAAATTAATGTCATGAAGATCGAACCTAGTTACACTTTCTTCAACACTCCCTCTTAACAAGGGAGGTATTCATCATTGTGCTTGGTTATTCTCAATATGAAGAATTTCTCATAAGAGGAAACGGATTGGTAACCCATTTGTATAGCATCATAGTAACCAACATTGTTTCCATGGAAAGGCCTTGAGTGACAGCTCTATCTCTCATTAGATCAAAGAATAATGTTGGTGAGACCAATGATTATAGACACCTTTACAATTGTATCTCAAGGTACATACCCACCTGGGTGTTCACTGAGTATCACCTTCTAGGACTATTCTTATCTTTGGTTCCTAACCCTCAAAGAATATATGTCCTCTTGCCTACTCTTGTCTTCAATTCCCTACACATCCTCAAAGAGCATCAAATACCAAATGATTACCCAATCCTCCATTCTTTCTTCCAAAGTGAAGACAAGAATGTTGTGTCTATTTCTCCCTCTCAACTAGGGAAGATATGCCCAAGTTTCCTCTTATTAGAAACTTGCCCAAGGTCCCTTTTAACCAAGGACTTGTCAGATCTCTATCTTAGCTAGGGACTCTTATATACATCAGCAACTTCTTCTTCGTGGGTCCTTCATCTACTTGATCAACTTCTCTCCTTGATGTCATTATTTACAAAATTCAATGTCATGAAGACCGAACCCAATTACACTTTCTTCAACACTCCCTCTTAACTAGGGAGGTATTCATGGTGGTACTTGGTTATTCTCAATCTGAAGAATTTATCATAAGAAGAAACGAATTGGTAACCCATCTTTATAGCATGATAGTAACCAACATTGTCTCCATAAAAAGGCCTTGACTGACAACCCTGTCCCTCATTAGATCAGAGTACAATGTTGGGGAGACTAATGACTATAGACACCTTCATCATTGTCTCTCAAGGTACATACCCACCCAGGTGTTCATTGAGTATGACCTTCTAGGACTATTCTTATCTTGGGTTCCCAACCCTCAAAGAATATCGTTCCTCTTCCCTAATCTTGTCTTCGATGCCCTACACATCCTCAAAGAGCATCGGATGCCATATTATTACCCAATCCTCCATTCTTTCTTCCAAAGTGAAGACATGAAGGTTGTTTCTATCTCTCCCTCTCAACTGGGGAAGATATGCCCAAGTTTCCTCTCACCAGAAACTTGCCCAAACTCCCTTTTAATCAGGAACTTCTCAAATCTCTCTCCTAGTTAGGGACTCTTCTTACATCAGCAACTTCTTGTTCATGGGTCCTTCAACTGCGTGATCAACTTCTCTTCTTGATGTCATTGTTTACAAAAATCAATGTCATGAGGACTGAACCTAGTTACACTTTATTCAACACTCCCTCTTAACTAAGGAATTATTCATGGTGGTACTTGGTTATTATCAATCTGAATAATTTCTCATAAGAAGAATCGGATTGGTAACCCATATGTATAGCATCATAGTAACCAACATTATTTCCATAGCATGGCCTTGACTGATAGCTCTATATCTCATTAGATCATAGCACAATGTTGGCAAGACCAATGAATATAGACACCTTCATCATTGTCTCTCAAGGTACATACCCACTTGGGTGTTCACTGAGTATGACCTTCTAAGACTATTCTTATCTTAGGTTCCCAGCCCTCAAAGAATATTGGTCCTCTTGCCTACTCTTGTCTTCAATGCTCTACACATCCTCAAAGAGCATAAGATGTTAGATGATTACTGAATCCTCCATTCTTTCTTCCAAAGTGAAGAGAAGAATGGTGTTTCTATCTCTCCCTCTCAACTGGGGAAGATATGCCCAAGTTTCCTCTGATCAGAAACTTGACCAAACTCTCTTTTAATCAGGAACTTGTCATATCTCTCTCTTAGCTAGGGACTCTTCTATGCATCAGAAACTTCTTCTTCATGGGTCCTTCGACTGTTTTATCAACTTCTCTTCTTGATGTCATGAAATTCAGTTGAGCTTCTTCCTTGTAGGGCCATAGTCATCGATCACTTTCCTCCTTTGTTCGTCATGTCATTCCTTTCTTCATGGAAAGTGGCCTTATTCATATCTGGAACCTTCATCATCTGTCTACTTCTTAATCATGCTTCTTTTATCCACCACATGAATGCTAGTTGTACTTGTATTTACAAATCTTGTTTGAGTAGCTCTACATGAACTTGTCCAGATATTTTCAAGAAATCAAAACATATTAAATCAAGTCATAACTTACAATATGGTTCTTCATCATGACATCTTCTTGTAGTTATCAACATCTTGCATTCATGTTGAAACATCTCCCAAAGATATCCATTGTCAAGGATAACTTTGAAACTTGGATGGTTTTCTTCTATGGCAAGGAGATGATCCTTGCTTGATTTCATAACCTTGGAGATGACAGTGCCTTCTTGCCTTCAATATGCCTTCTTTTGTAGTGTAGATCAAGACTACTTCCATGGTGTCAACCTATTCCAAGAAGATGTGATTTTTATTTTGAGGTCTTGCTTTGTAGACAACTTTTATGAAGGTCTTGGTGGCCTTTTGATGATGACTTGTGAACATAAAATCTCTTACTGTTGTAGATTGTCTTCTAGATTGTATAGGCAAAAACCCCTACTGATGTAGACTATTGTTGTAGACTGATCCTTCTTTTTTTCAAAGCCCTACAACTTTCTTTGATGCCCTTCTTGAAAACGGATCCTTGTATGTCTCTTTTTGTTGCCCTTCCTTTAACTTCAACACCTTAGATTTGATACCATGTTGAAGAATCTAGCGAATTTAGAATTAATGAGATTCTTCTACCATGATAACTACTTGTGAGGTATTTTTTAATTTATCTTCTTAGCACAATCTTCACTTGTTCTTATTAGAGTGTGTTTTCTTATATTCATCAAATAGTTACCAAAACAAAGAGAAAAGAACACAAGATGTTTGGCTTTCTACCAAGGCCAAAACCTCTCCCTCTTGGAGAGGAAAACCCACACAAAATTCTTCTTATAGAGATTCCAATTGACGAATACCAAGACCATGATCCTTGACCTATTATGTCACTCTAAGACCAAGACACCAATTATCTTCTCTCTGAGATCATCATCATTGTTGGACCTTCCTGAACGAATTCACCATAATGATGAGATAATTGTTGTCGCACCATAGCTGCTCCTTTTATATCATTATCTCACTGATATCATCTCTACTATGCCACCAATGTTGCTTCATCTTTGTAGCACCTTATTGCACTACCACCGAGATCTTGATGAGACAATGATCATCAAGTTTGTGATTGTGTTTGTAGTGTATATGCTAAGACATAGTGTGACCAAGATCCTTCATATATAACAAGACTATGACTGTGTTCTCAGGCAGTGAGTGTTAGGATTGTGAGGAGGCCAAGACAAATAGTTTCCTCCTTCTCATGAGTAAGTCAAGACTATAACGCTTATTTCTATGATCACCGAGACAAGGAGGAGGCCGAGATCGTATTCCTTAAGACAGTGAAGAGATTGAGAACATCCATCTTAATAGTACTCATCCAAAGCAATGTGATTACTTACCTGTAATCACCACCAAAACATCAGAGACATCCAAGATTCTGTCTCTTCCTGTACCCATCTAATATTGCAAACTTGTCCGGGATTTTGTGTCTCCTTCACCCACTGTGTCATCCGAAGTTTCAGAGGTATGTCTAAAAATCCTTACTGTAATTATGAACATTAACACCTATTTATAGTGGTTCTTCCTTCATAAATAATCTGACATGACAGAGTGAAGTGGTGTGTCTCCTTTTGTGATCTGACTTGTCATTTATATTCGTTTGTAGGCCGACGTGACTGTGTTTCACAATGTTTTGCTGGCAGAAGTCTTGTGAATGTCTTGGAGGGCTACTTGACATTTCTATAGACTCATATATTTTTCTCATGCTCAAGAAGAGCTTCTTGATACATGACATTGACTCTTTGACTTATCCTAAGGCTCTCAATGGGAGCCGTTGCTAAATAAATAAACTTCTTGCTCATGAAACCCATGCAGCAAGGTATAATAATAATTTCATTTTCCTTGTTTACGAAAATCAATGTCATGAAGACCGAACCTAGTTACACTTTCTTCAATAGCTCATTCATGGGATGCTCAGGCACAATAGTTTAGGTTTAGGGAACATCTAGTTGAGATAAAGGTAGAGGATGTCTACTCTCGAACGGGTCTGTCTATAAGAGGTGCCCCCATATCTCTGCTAGGTGGGATAAGTGGTGGGGAGACAGTGAAAGATTATATCACCACCTATAGTAGACCACACACCCAGCCAACAAAGGATGGAAAGATGTGACCCAATTACCTTTAGTAACAATCATATTCATTATTGCAAGATTGGTAGGTAGCTTAACATTACATGTAGCAAGCAGATCATATATGCAATATGGGTTAGAGTGTCTAGAGCCAGCACTCTTCAACTTGAGTGAGGGAGTTTTGGTCAATATGAAAAAATGGTTGTCTAAAGAAAAACAGGGAAAACTAAAGTAGTTGCATATGGTATGATCTTAGTTTCCTTTACACTAGAGTGGGTTCCATTAATTCATCCTCAACAGATTACACTTGAGCCTATTGATTTGAGGTTGACACGGATGAGGAGGTGGATAGATCACATTTCTTGACATGCAAGGCCGTCGGCGATCAGATTCTCAACAGCATTCTTCGGATGGTTGCGTAGATAGTTTATTATTATCAATGATTATCCCTACGTAGGCATGGATTTATGTGATGACCTTGAGCTCATGCTCCCTGAGGTGAGGAATGGGGTGATTCATGTAAGAAACTTTGACCTTTTAAGTTTTGAAATTTTTACAATTTTTTGTGTTTTTTTTATGTTTTTGAGATTAAATTATTGATGTTTCATGTAGATGTTAGACTAGTTCAACCTATTGGTTCTTCATATCTTCGTCGTGCGAGAGAATAATGACAAGAGGAGGCAGTATAACCATCACTTGTCGCTACAGTAGGAGGGGATATGTGACGAGATCGAGATGTAGCAAAGATCTTATCAGAGGAAGAGCGCCACATGGAAGAGTTGACACACGAGATTGATGAAACCACGATCGACAAAATTATGTTGCGACTTCAGCAATACACTATAGAAATGCTTAGTCATATTGGTCGACTACTGAATAAGATGGCTCATGCAGTGTCATTCTATCATGAGCACCTTTGATTTGTCTGATTGGACCTTTGCATGTAGTTTTTTATATGGGTGATGTATGCCATATGTGTCTCAGGCACAAGTTTTTGTAAAACCAAATCTAATATATATATGTATATATTCAATGTTTTGGGTTTCTATTATATTTTCAATATGATGTGATATGAATTGAAAATTAATCATATTCATTGCAAATGTCTATCTAAAACATGATTAGCTAGGGTATCTATTGATGTGTTTAGATTTCTAGAAATGTGTTCATATTATATGAAATCGAAATGTCTTTCTAGAAGGCAAACTCTTAAAACCATGTGTAATATGGTGGAACTTCTAACTGAATAGACACTAGCAAGTTGTAGTACTATGAGTTGTGATTCAAGTCTGATGACTAAATGACATATACCATTGCAATTGCATCAGAAATTAGCTTGACCACTGTGTTATACTCAGCGATGTTGTTGGTGGAGCAACCAATACAAATCCCTTGTAGACTTTCTAACTCTCAATTTGGATAAAAGATAGCCTATATTGTGGAAGATAAGTTCTGAGTACTACAATTGGCACCATCAGCATAACCGATAAAAGTTTCAAGAGATACCAACATCTGCAAACCAAACGTATAAGGGAATCAACAAAAACCGTGTCAAACTCTAAAAAGACACACTACAAACACACTCAACACACTTATATATAGTATGTACACAGTGAAAACTACACTTGAAATCCCATTCCTAGGTTGTGCCATGGGAATTCCATCAAAATTTACTAACTTGTATGCCCCTTTTGCGAGGACTCATTTAACAATATGGACCTAACCACATGGGTTGAAACTTTCCTAAACCTAACGTATTAGTCTCCTGGTCATATAGAAGAATAAGGTCTCCTTTTGAGAAGTTACGAGGCTTGAATTGTCATACTACACCTTGATGCATCTTTTATGAGCTTCATTAGCTATAGTAGCATCGTGCCAAGTTTCATCTAAACAATTCAGATGTAAAAGACACTCCTCCGCTATGGAAGTGGAAGGAAGAAGTCCGATAGCTAGTTTCAATTATCGAATTTTGCATTCGATTGGGAGGATAGCTTCCAGGCTATATACCAACTAAAGGGGTGTGAATCCAGTAGTAGTCCTGATTGAGGTTTGGTATGCCCATAAAGTAGTGTAAAGAAGAAAATGCCAATCTGATTTGTGGACCCTTACCATGCATTGAAGCATCGTCTTAAGAAATTTGTTGATGGCATCAAAATGTCCATCAGCGTAAGGATAGCAGGGAATGGAAATTTCATGGGAAAGTCCCAGCTTAGCAGTTATATGATTCTGGAAATGATTTCCGTGATCTGTAACTATTGCTTGTGGAACACCAAATTGTACGATGATGTGGTTAAAAAATAAGTATGCAGTTGTTTCGCCAGTGTTGTTAAATGTAGGCATCGCCTTGGCCCATTTAGTAAAGTAATCAACTATGACAATAGTATAGCCATGCCCTCTGGTTGAGTGAGCATTACATGTCATAAAGTCGATACCCCATTTTGCAAAAGGACCAATAGAAATAAAGAGATACAATGAAGCGAGCAGAGGACGAGCCTTACGATCATATATATGGCATGCATGACTCTTCTGGATAGCAAGGATGTAATCACAAAATATGGTAGGTCATCAGTAACCAACACGTAAAAAAATTGGGTGGTAGCATAACTAGAAAAATGTTTGCCACATGCCTCCGAGTGGCATTCATTGAGGACTTTCTCGTCCTCCTCAAGGATGGGGAACCTTCGTAAAATCGTATCAATACCACGATGGTATAGGTTGTCACCAATAATGATGTAATTTCGAGCTTGGTAACAAATACGTTGTTGCTCAGAGCGAGAGGTATTAGACAGGAAAGTTTGGGTTTGGAGATAAATCATGAAATCTCCATACCATGGGTCAAATGACGAGATCATAAATAAAAACTCGTCAGGAATAGAATATTCAGATGTATATTTTGAATCAGGGGAAGGACAATCACACATTCATTCCATGAAAACAAGGATTTCTTTTGACTTGGATTTGATGAACTCTATGTCAAAGTCTTGTAGAATAACAATCCATTTTGAGTACTATCCTGATCCAAACTTAAACAGGAAAGAAACAAATTATAGATATAATCATAAACACAAAGATTCAGCAAAAAAACACTTCATTTCATTAATAGAAAAATATTGAACTATGCTTACAAATAGAATAGAAATAAAATAGCTCGGGCGATGGTAGTTTATCTCTAAGAAGAGATGTGGCAGCTACATGCCTCTGAACTATGTTACAATGAGGCTCAAGGGCCTATTTATTATTGGAAAACATGAGAAAACTCTAAACAACCAAAACCCTAATCCTAGGAGTTGTAACACCAAGAGTTTGTGGGCCTCATTGGGGTTAGTTGGGCAGCCAACTTCCTGAGGTCATAACATGGTCATATTATCTCCGTTTGGCGTGTATGATACCTTATTGGAAAGGTATTTTTGAGTACTAAAGGTTTCACCGCATGCCCATGCCTATGGCTATGGGCCTTCTGCGAACCCCAAAAAACGTCATTTAGGGGGTCAAAAGTGCTCCAAAAGTTCAGGACCTGAAAAACTACTAAAAATAGTAACTGTTGAAATGAACAAGGAAACAAACAAAACTGACTAGTGGGTCTAGGTGGAATAGGCGGGTGGCCACCAATATCCACCTAGATTGTTCATCCCCCTTAGGAAGCAATGTTCCTCATTTCATGCAGAGCCTCCATGAGGTGAGGAAATTTCTGTTGAACCTGGTCCCTGGTGAACCACATCCCCTAGTGAAGAAGTTGGCCTACTTTGACAACTTGATATAGTTGTATCCTCTGTTGGCAATTGTTCGTGATCTGTGTGTCCATGATCTGATCATTTGTGGCTTGTTCCATATAGTTTGGGTTGAGCTCTATTAGCTTGAGTTGTTTTTCAATGTCAAATGTGTCCAACAATGGTGGAAAGTATGGCCAAAGGCAGTCTATATTGAACCTCGGTGCAGACCAACGAATGGTGGGATGCTGAGCTTGAAGGAATTGTCACCAACAGCCTTGGTGATGGTGTATGGCCCATATCGGAGCGGGCGAAGCTTGTGGTAGGGTCCAACAAGTTTCTCCTTCTACAAATGTAGCCAAACTTTGTCGCCCACTCGGAACTTGTGTGGCACTTGATGTTGATCATGGCGTTGTTTTTACTTAGCATTATCTCTATCTAATATATCATGGACCTACTGGTGGATGTGTTGAATGCGCTCAATGAAGTTGTTAACCCTTTCAGCTCCAGACTGAATGTGAGTTGAATCTACATGAGGGGCTGCAAATGGTATGGACACATCAATGGGGCATAATGGCTTATATCCCAGCCCTACCTGAAAGGGGTTGTGGCCTATTGAGCTGTGGAGAGATTTTTTGTCGTTATGTTGGACATAGGGGAGATTTTCATCCCACGTGCATGGAATCTTTGAGTTGTACATGCACAGAATGTGTATGATCATTCTATTGAAAACCTCTATTTGGCCATCAGTTTGGGGATGGAAAGTTGTGGACTTAGTAAGTTTTGTATCCAACATTGACCAGAGACTTGACCAAAATGCACTCAGGAATCTGTTGCCCTGATCTGAGAAAATGGACTGTGGGGTCCCAAAGTGTAACCATACTCACTCAAAGAAGAGCTTAGCAGTGGCCTCATTTGTGATACTCTTCTTGCAGGATGCCATGATGGCCATCTTAGAGAATCTTTCGACAACCACGAAAATTCAATCATTTACATGCTTAGTAGAAGGAAGGCCCGACATGTAATCCATGGAGACATATTCCCAAGGTCAGCTAGGAGTAGGTAGAGGAGTATACAGGCCTTGCGTCTTGATGGTTCGTTTGGAAATGGCACAGGCAGTGCAGGATCTAATGTACTTCCCAACATCCTGATGAAGTTTTGGCCAATAAAAATACTTCTACAATACCGCAACTATTTTCTCTATTCTAAAATGTCTAGTGACCCACTACATCATCTTGGCGCACACACTTGGAGGAACGTAGATATGTCCCAGGTGGCATAACAGTGCATCTTGAAGGTGAAAATTTGAAACTTACTTCCCTTCTAGGAGTGTCTGGTGTATGCTATCTAAATCTGCATTGCTCTTGTAAAGATGCAGCCACCCCGATTTCACGTACCCACAAGAGTTGAGCACAATGATCAGTGCCATGACCAGTGGTCGACTGAGGCAGTCAATGACATTATTGGTGTTTCCCTTCTTATACTTAATGTTCAAATGGAACTACTGCAAATAGGTGGACCATTTTTTATGGCGATCATTCTGCAGCTTCCCTTGTCTCTGTATGAACTATAGAGGTTAGTGGTCTATGTGGATGATTGCTTCCTTCCCCATAATGTAATGCTTCCATTGCCAGTAGGCCTGCACATTGGAATAAATTTGTTTTTCAGAAGTTGGGTACTTTTGGATTATGTCTAAAAGTGTCTCATTGTGGTAAACCACAAGATGCCCATGTTGAGTAAGAACCGCACCAATAGCATAGTTGGAGGCATTTGTCTCAATCTCAAATGGTTGTTGCAGGTCTGGTAATGTGAGCACTGGTGCAGAATAGAGGCAATTCTTTAACTCAAAGAACACTTGTTGTTGGGTTTCCGATCAAAAAAACTTTGCTTTTGCTCCGCCCTTGGTGACTTGACTTAAAGGCCAAGTGATATGAAAGAACCCCAACATGAACCTATGGTAGAAATTGGCAAGACCCAAAAAGTTGCAGAGCTCTGCTAGAGTGGTTGGGGCTGGCCAATCCCAAATTACTTGTATCTTGGATGGGTCCACATGTACACCCTGCTCATCAATGATGTACCCTAGATATTGAACTTGGATTAGGCCAAAGGTTCATTTCTGCAAGTTAGCACACAGTTTATGTTGGCGCAGGGTTTGAAGGACCTATCGAATATGGTGGAGGTGCCCTTCCCAACTCTGGATGAAGATCAAGATGTCATCTAAACACACCACCATGAATGCATTGGTGAAGGGTCGCAAGATTTCGTCCATCAGTGTCATGAAGGTTGCAAGGGAATCCGTCAATCTGAACGGCATGGCCAACCATTCAAAAAGGCCCTCCTTGGATTTGAAGGAAAACTTCCACACATCAGAGGGTTTGATAGGCATCTAGTCATAGCCTAACTTTAAGTCAATCTTACTGAAATATTTGGCCCCCTTGAGCTGGTCCATAAGGTCATCAATCCATGGGATTGGGTACCTATTCTGAACTGTGATCTTCTTCAGCGCCCGATAGTCAATACATAGCCTCCAGGTCCCATCCTTCTTCTGTACAAATACAATCGAGCTCCCACAAGGTGATGAGCTTGGCCTGATGTGCCCTTTCTACAATAGTTCCTGAATTTGCCTCTTGATCTCATCGTTCTTCAGAAAAAAGCATCGACAGATCGATCCATTGGGCAGCGGCATGCCTAGGGTCATATCGATGGATTGCTTCACCTGATAGTGCAGAGGTACCCTTATGGGTGAGGCAAAAATATCCTTGTACTCTTCCACGACCTTGTCCATTTACTGATGTTGTGTAGAGGAGCCCTACCTGGAAACCATGGCCACAACCTTCTTCTTGCCTTGGGGGCGAATCATAAGGAAAACAAATTTCTTGGTCTGGGAAATGATCTTTCTACATTGCTTTGTAGTGATCAGAGAGATGGCGATAAACGAGGTTGCCTCTGGTATCTTGTACAACTTATTAGCCAACGTAATAATCATAGAGAGAGGTCTAGACTCATATACATCATGTCGGTTCCATAAGTATGGTTGTCCTAACAATACATCACAAACTTCAAGAGAAGCATCATGACACAGTACCTCGTGTGAAGGGCTTGATATTGTAGGGAAGGCGGCACTGCTGGCTGACGCGAAGATCTCGTCCTTGGTGAAGTCACTCAATGGCGTATGGACGTGGATGTGTTGTAGTCTTTAGGCCTAGCCGCTTCACGACCTTTGCTGAAATAAGGTTATTTTGGATCCTGTTGTCAACAATGAACTGAAGCGGAGAACCCTTCACCCACATCTGTGAGTGGAAGAGGCGTTCCCCCTCCTCTAGATCTTCAGGCTCAATCTTCTAGATCTTGGTGGTGGCCATGGTGGCACTAGACTCCGCATCAATGATATGCTTCCCTTTGTCAGTTCCCTTATCGGGTTCTTATTTAGAGTCAAAACTTGCATATGATTCGTAAGCCTTCATCTTGGGCACCAGTGACTGCTTAGCCCAACACTCACTTGCGTTGTGAGTGGATCTCTTATGGAACTCACACCAATTTCCAATGTCCTTCTTCGTCTTCGAGGTGTTTTTATTTTCTTACAACTTCGGCGGGCTATCCTGGGTAGCTTGCCTTGGCTTCGTCCTTTTTTCTGTGGTTTGGGGGCACCTTTTCCTTGCTTTGGATTCGCAAATCCAAAGTCCCACTTCTTCTATTTAAACTTTTGCTCAATCTTGGCAGCATATCGATACGTCATGTCGAGCGAGTAAATGTCTAGGAACTCCATCTCGTCCAGGATGTACTTGTGAAGAAAACCACGGAACTTGAGCACCAAATGTCGTTCAGTATCGTTGATACGCAGCTTCATATGAAGGGTATGGAAAGTATTTGTGAACTCTAGCACATCTTGGCCCCTTCCCTACCATAGTGTGGTCCACTTTATGTATTTTTCTTCATAGCTTCTGATAGGGTAATATTGTTCCTTGGTGGCGTCTCAGAAATAATTCCAAGTGGGTGTGACTAAAAATAGTGAGGGTTCACTCTCCTCCTTTTGTTCACAGTAGGTTTCACACTAGTCCTTGACGTGTGGGGCGTCTTTAATAAGTGCAAAAGTAATCTTTTCCCGATTGGAAAAGTCATGAAATGAAAAATATTCTTCTAATAGATTTCACCATTTATCTACGATGTTTGCATCTACCAGGCCTTCAAATATGGGAATATCGAAGTTAACTTGTACCTTAAAAGGAGCAGTGCCTTCAAAGTGGTTGCTGGATGAAGATGCATCACCTGTGGGAAGTCTTCGAAGGACCTGGGAAAATTTATCCATCATCACGTCCCTATGTCTCTCGAGGGCTTCCTTGAGAAACATTTTCAAAGGATCTCTTACACCCTCATCTTTCTTTTCTTCCACCATGGGAGTTCGTCGGGTTTTGTGATGCTGATTTTGCAATGGTTCAACCAGATCAAGCCCTAACTCCTTATACCTTGACCTCGTTGGGGATATGCAAAGAATAACAGAGAAAGAGCAAACCGCTCTAATACCACTAATATGAAATTAAACAAGGATGCAACAAATTACATATATAATCATAAACACAGAGATGCAGCAGAAAAAAACTTCATTTCATTAAAAGAAAAATATTGAACTATGCTTAGAAACAAAATGGAAACAAGATAGCTCGGGCGATGGTAGCTTATCTCTGAGAAGAGATGTGGTGGCTATATGCCTCTAAACTGTGTTACAATGAGGATTAAGGTCCTATTTATTATTGGAAAACATGAGAAAGCCCTAAAAAACCAAAACCCTAACCCTCAGAAATGTAACACCAAGATTTTGTGAGCCCCGTTGGGGTTAGTTGGGCAGCCAACTTCCCGGGGTCGTAACTTGGTCATATTATGTCCATTTCGTGCATATAATACCTTGTTCGAAAGGTCTCTTTAAGTACTACAAGTTTCATCCCAAGCCCTTATCTATGGCTATGGGCCTACCACAGACTCCAAAAAAATGTCGTTTAAGGGGTCAAAATTGTTTTGGAAGTTCAAGACCCGAAAAACGGCTAAAAATAGTAAATGCTAAAATGAACAAGGAAACAGATGAAACTGACTGGGGGGTCTAGGTGGAATAGGCAGGTGGCCACCAATATCCACTTAGAACATTTTTCCCTAGCAATTGATGTTAGCCTCACTCTCATGTGATGAAAGCAATTTTAAGTCCAAAACAATTAAATTAATTAAAATCAAGAAATTTGGATTTAATCCTACCTTTCTAGATTGAGTTTGTTCCTCATGGTTAGGAGTCAGTGTAGGCCTAGTTGGTTGAGAGATTCTCTCCAGCTAGTTAGGCTCCTAGATTAGTGTTTGGTTGAGATATTTTCTCAACCATAGTGTCCAAGATAGACGTACTATCGTGAGATCAAAGGTTAAGTAGGAGGAGGAGGATGTGGCCCTAACATCTTAGGGAAAGTAGGAGAAGTGGAAGAAGAAAGATCTCTCCAAGATCAAGTGCTTCCACTGTGGGGAGATGGGTCACTATGCGACCCAGTGCCCAAGGAAGAAGAGTAAGGGAGATTCTTCCGAGACTAAGGTAGCGCCAGCATGAGTAGAGAAGGAAGTTTTGACAGACGATGACTGTGCCATGAGTGCACACACACCACTTGAGCAGAAGTGGGGAGACATCGAGCTATTTTGGGCAGACTATAAGCAATTAGGGGCAAGATCCTTGAGGTACCTAGCCTCTTGGATTACACCTTGCTAGGGAGCCTGACGAGTAGTAGAAGGACAGGCTGAGTGGGTAGAGACGGATGCAGATGGAGTGGCAGAGAGAGCTACAATGCAGGAGTCTCAAGACAGCACAGAGCTAGCAGGCTGCAGCAGTGCAAGACGCACAAGAGTGTTGCACTAGTGCAGGATGACATAGAGAGGTGTGCAACAGTGCGAGATGTAGGGAGTTGTTGCAGTAGTGCAGACGTCAGAGAGGGAGCACTTGTCAGCGGTAAGGGAGCTTCAGCATTAGTGGGTTTCTCTAGACCAATAGGGAGGTCAGTTGGGAGATCAATTACTTACTTCTCAGTGACTGATTTACAGTGCATCACGATGCAGCTTGATGACAGGAGGTGCAGTGCTGGAGAAAGGACCAACAACAACACGGATGTAGAGGGAGTTGTTGTACAGATGCAGAAGTGGCAGTGGGAGAACCATGGGCAGTAGTGTAAAGGATGTTGGGCAGGAAGGCCTAGTATCATCATAGGTACCAATGCCAGATGATCAGAGTAATACTTAATGAGGAGTATTACTAGAGCACAACCCTCGCTAAGAGGGAGTATTGATTTGGGGTAGCATCGAATGTGCTCTAGCCACAAAATTTGGTGAAGAGGTTGGGGCACATGAGATCTCCAATACCCAGAAAGTGTTTGGGTAGATTCTAAATAGATCAGGAGATATTAAAATAATTAATATTTTTAATGAAGTCCCTAAGTCTAAACTTAAGGAAAATAAAATATTAATGTGTATTAATATGAATCTGTGTTAGAGTGGTCCAAAAGACATTGATCAAGCCAGATCTAATCTTAGCCGTTTATTAGGGACTTAATCTCGGTTGTTGATATGTCAACAGGAAAAGTATAAGAGGGGGCTTGAGGGTCACTTGGAGAAGACACCAGAGTCATTAGTCATTCTATTATCTAGAGCAGGGTTTGCCAAGAGAGATAGAATCAGTGATCAGGAGAGCAACTGAGAGATATTGAGTACAGAGAAATAGAGAAGGCAGATATTATGTTGGGAGAGTAGCGAAGCAGCCAAGGACAGTGACGTAGAGATAGCAAGGGCTCACGCTGAGCCACGCAGAGGCAGCCAAGTGCTACGCAGAGCACCAGAGGGGCCAGCGTAGCTGAAGCAAAGGCTCCCAGAGCTGACGCAAGGCCTCCTGGGGCTGACGCGAGCCAAAGAAAGCTGACACTGGGCCAGCGCTAGGCTAGGAGTGGCTTACATAGTCTAGATTGGGCAGATGCTGGGGTTGAAGAGCAGTTTTGTGTTGAGGAACTGCCGGAAGGGTTTTCCGAGGTTTCAGCAAGGAGATTTCTCTCAAACTATGAGGTATAGCTGCTAAGGAAATTCTCTGTTGGGCAGGCCAGTTTCGGCACCCATATTGTACTATGATATTTTTTAATAAGAAAACCCTCAAATAGCTGCACCGATTTTCCCGCATTGGGTTTTTCCGAGGACATTGGTCCAAAAATATTGGTGTCATGTGGTGTGTTTTTTCTTATTTCTTTTATCTGTTGATATGTAATATGTTGAGCATGAACTGATGTTTATTTTAGTATTTACTTTGTAAATTAATTGTTGTTGAAATTTGTTACTGGAGGGCAGGTGGTTCCCTAAGGCTTTGATCTTTTGGCCTAGGGAAAAGTGTCCAAAAGAATTTAATTTTTCTCCTAAAGTGACTTTATAATTTTTATAAAGTCAAATCTAATTTAAAAGTGACTTTATGTGATAAAGTTACTAAAGTCTAATTTTAAAGTAACTTTAATAAAGTCAATGTAAATTAGAAAGGAAAAGTGACTTTGGACATAAATGACTAAGTGGGTCTTTATTAAAGTGGGGTGAATTAAAAAATAGAAAGTGATATTTAAATGAGCATTTAATCTCAGCCCTAGATCTCAATCTATTTCAGCCATTAGATTTAGGGATTCCCCAAAAGTCAGTTAGGGTTAGATTAAAGGAGGGAAAGGAGGAAAAGGTAAAATTATTCTTTCATGAGCAGATTGAGAGAAGGAGAGCAAGAGAGCAAGGGAAAGAGAAAGAGGCAGCAGCTTGGCACACATTCCAAGGCAATGTTTCAGCAAGTCTGTACAACTGAGTTAGCACATAATGAAAGGCAGATTTTGGGCACGATTTTCTGGAAAGGTCGTACAACACTTTTGGTTCAGATTCCAAGGAGGTCGTACAGCAAGTTAGCATAGAAATCGAGGAGCAGAAAAGTTGAAGTTTGCTGACACGTTTTTTTTCAAGGGAGGCCATATAGCAAGTAGTTATACCTTGGCACACTTTTCTAGGTAGAAATTTGTACAGTTGTACTGTTGTTTTTCTACACAGAAATCGAGGAAAACAGTACAACAGCATTTATGGCAGCTTGCACTCTTTTCTAGGCAGTCCGTACAGCAGCATTTAAGGCTAAAATTTGGGCACAAAAACCAAGGAGGTCGTACAGCATTTATTGTTGTTCTGTTTTGTTGTGTGCAATTTTTTCCCGTTGGCTGTGAGGCACGAAAAATGAGATAAGTTGTAAAAGTTTGCTTGCTGATTTTTTGTTGAATATTTCTCTCACTGTAAAAGGCATTTTCCAGAAATAAGAAGGAGCTTTCGAACTGGTTTTCCCCAAGAGTTGTAGGGGGTTTTTCCAGGGCCACTTTGACCAAAAATCACTGTGTTTAAATGTGTTGAATGGTTGTTTGTATGTGCTGATATTTATTTCTACATTTTCCAGCAATCTGTAATATTTCCAAAATTTGTGTTTTCAGCCAAATTTATTTTCCAGTTGTTGAATGTATGGATATGGGAAAGGGCATTTAACTTTTTTTGGAGAAATAAGGTGAAACTGAAAACCAGGGTGGGAAATGAGAAATTTCTACATGGTATCAGAACTTGAGTGCTGAAGCGCAGTTTGGGACAGCAAGGAGGAAAATTACATCCTGCTGATTTTTCACTCAGAAAATTCCAGCAAGCTGATTTTTCACAAACATCAGTTTTATCTTTACTATAGCAGTGCTATTTTTCAGTTTTAGGACAGCAGGATGTCATTGGGATTGAGGGTGGAGGATAGGTTGGATGGGCATACCAATTATAGCGTTTGGAATGAGAGAATGTAGAGTATATTTGAGGAGGTAGAAGTCTGGGACATTATGGTGCATACCACACAAAACCCTGTTGTTGTGCCTACTGATGCTACTCAGTTGGTTGCTTATAATAAAAATAACAACAAGGGTAAGAGACTAATTCTAGATGGAGTCAAAGACCATTGCATTCCTCATGTGAGAGGAAATAGAAATGCCTATGAGATGTGGATAGCATTGACCAATCTCTACCAGAGTACCAATGAGAACCAGAAAATGGTCCTGAAGGAGAAGCTGAAGACTATTAAGATGGGTAATGATAGTGCAGTTGGATATCTCACAAAGATTACTAATGTGAGAGATGAGTTGGCAGCAGTTGGAGAGGAGATTCCACCCACTGAGTTGGTGCGGATTGCAGTGAATGGCCTCCCACGTTCATGGATGAACTTTGCTGATGGGGTTTGTGCACATGAGACCCTTCCCACATGGGAGAGGTTTTGGGATGATTGCATTCAGACAGAGATCAGGAAAGGTCAGCTTGGGGCTGCCAAGCCAGTTGAGCAGGATAAGGATGTAGCACTGTTGGCGGGAGGCAAGAAAGGCAAAGGGAAGAAGTAGGCTTCCACAAGCAATGGTGAGGGCAAGGGCAAAGGTAAAGGTAAACAGGGTAACACACATAAGGACTATTCCAAGGTGAAGTGTTGGAATTGTCAAAAGATGGGAAACTATGCAGTTGTGTGTCTGGACAAGAAGAAGAATAAGGGGAAGAACCAGAGCATGGTAGCTTCAGCAGAGGTTGAGGACTTTGCAGATCGTTTTGACCGGGAGTTTGGGTTCACTGCGTGTGAGTCCTCTAGTGCAGGATCACCTGCCACACAGGTTCAGAGGGAGTATGCTTTTCCCTCGATTAGCGATCATCTTCGGGTATCTGGTATGTGGACAGTGGGGCTCACGTCACATGACAAGAGTCCACGGTACTTCTCAGAGTTTCAGAGAGTGATTGGATATAGAGGTAGTACATGTGCTGACAGAGTTTGTTAGAGCAGTCGGTGTGGGGACACTGACATTTCAGAGGGAGTCCAAACCTCCCTTGAAGGTGTCAGATGTTCTTTATGTGCCAGGGATGAGGAAGAACCTCATATCCGTCTCAGCTTTGGAGGACATAGGATATGAGGTATTTTTCAGGGGAGGACAGGTGTTGATGTATCCCAAGGGCACTCCAGTTGATTCAGCTAGAGTGATAGGTGTACGTCATGCAAAGGTGTACAAGTTTGCATTCGAGCCCCTTTTGGCATTGAGAAGTAGTACCGACAGCAGAGCTAGCAGTTCTGAGCTATGTGAGATTTGGAACCGTAGGATGGGGCATATGTATCATGGAGCCTTGAGGACCTTGCGGGAGATCACTACAGATGTACCAGATTTCAGTACTGATCACTTTGATACTTGCAGAGGATGTGCGATGGGAAATTTTGCCAAATCCCCTTTTCCCAGTAGTGACAGCAGAGCGACTGGGATACTTGATTTGATTCATTCCGATGTGAGCGGTCGGATGTCTCATGTTTCCTTGAGTGGATATGAGTACTGTGTTTTATTCATTAATGATCACTCTAGGAAGACCTGGATTTATTTCTTGAAGACCAAGAGTGATGTCTTTAAGCGGTTTCAGGAGTTTAGAGCTCTTGTGGAGACACAGACAGGTTGGAAGATCAAGTCCCTGAGGTCGGAAAATGGGGGAGAGTACACCCTTGGAGAGTTTGTTGACTATTGTGTGGAGGCAGGCGTTAAGAGGGAGTTCACTGTTCCTTACAACCCCCAGTAGAATGGGGTTGCGGAGAGGAAGAATAGATCCATCGGAGGGGCTGCCAAAGCCATGTTACATGATCAGGGGTTGCCATTGTTCTTGTGGGCAGAGGCCTGCAACACAGTTGTTTATTTGCAGAACAGGAGTCCACATCATGCCTTGGGGCACATGACTCCGAAGGAGGATTTTTCTGGGAAGAAGCCTAATATTGGTCATCTTCGTATTTTTGGGTGCATTACATACTCCTACATACCCAAGGAGAAGAGGACCAAACTAGAGCCCACCACAGAGAAGGGTATCTTTGTGGGCTACAGTGAGACCTGAAAGGCCTTTCAGATTTACATTCCTGCACAGAGGAAATTTGTTGTCACGCGGGATGTGAAGTTCGAGGAGGACAGGGCCTTTAGGAGGTCATAGGAGTTAGAGTATCTGGATCAGCCAGACCCTCAGCAGCAGTTGAGTCAGTCGCAGGGATCTAGTGGGCAGGGATCAGGAGGATTCGAAGGTACATCTATGACAATGTCAGGTCCGTCAGTGAGCAGTGGCTCACCGAGCCAGAGGAGTGGTGCTCCGGGCAGCATGCAGAGCAGTCCACAGAGAAGTTCACTAGGGAGTCCACTGATGGACAGTTCACACAGTACCTCAGCTTCTACAGGTTCAGGTGCAGGCAGGAGGACAGCAAACAAATAGTTAGGAGTTCAGGCTCCTGATGATGATGAGGAGGAGGAGTTTCATTCTCCAATGGAGAAGTATGCTCAAGGAAGAGGAAGCCCAAGTGGCTTCAGGACACCTTGAGAGATGCCACATCTGTTGTTGAGCCTAAGAGGCCGGTCAGAGAGAGTAGACCACCTGAGAGGTTTTGTAGTTATATGGCAATGGCTACCAGCATCCTTGACTCTGAGCCTTTTAGCTATAAGGAGGCAGCTAGCTAGTAGGTCTGGAGAGAGGCCATGCAGGAGGAGTATTCTTCTATCATAAAGAATGATGTTTGGGAGGTGGTGCCAAGGCCTGAGGGAAAATACGTGGTTACTTCCAGATGGCTTTACAAGGTAAAGCATGATGTAGATTGCAGCATTGAGAAATTCAAAGCGAGGTTTCTGGCTAGAGGGTTCTCCTAGGTAGAGAGAGTTGATTATTAGGAGACCTTCGCTCCCGTGGCTCGATATACTTCGATCCGCTCCATTATATCGATAGCAGCAGAGATGGGTTGGAAGATCCACCAGATGGATGTAAAGACTGCATTTCTCAATGGCTTCATAGAGGAGGAGGTGTACATTGAGCAGCCACAGGGCTTTGAGGTGCATGGGAAGGAGTCCCATGTGTGCAAACTGAAGAAGGCTTTTTATGGCCTGAAGCAAGCTCCCAGAGCTTGGTACTCCAGGATAGATACATACTTGCAGGGGATGGGTTTCACAAAGAGTGAGGCAGATCCGAACCTTTACTATATTGTGATAGGTGAGGAGCCTCTCATTCTGGTGATGTATGTGGATGACTTGGTCATTACAGGTGCAGAGAGACTCATAGAGCACGGAAAGAGAGATCTTGCAGCGGAGTTTGAGATGAAGGACATCGGCTTGATGCATTACTTTTTGGGTTTGGAGGTGTGGCAGGAGGAGGGGCATTTCTTCCTGGGGCAGGGGAAGTATATTGTGGACATCCTTGGAAGATTCCACATGGAGGATAGTAAACCCATGTCAACACCAATGATCACCAACTGGAAGAAGCTTCATGCTTCGGATTCCAAGTTGGTGGATCCCACATTATACAGGCAGCTGATTGGTTCCTTGATGTACTTTGGTCAACACTAGACCAGATATTTGTTTTGCAGTCAATACGATGAGTCAGTTTATGTGTGAGCCTAGGAAGGTTCACTGGGTGGCTGTAAAACACATTTTTCGGTACTTGCAGGGGATAGTGGATTATGGTCTGGACTAGAGGCAGGGGGATGGAGTGAGATTGGCAGGTTATATTGATTCTGATTGGGCAGGTTGTGCTTCTAATAGGAAGAGCACTTCAGGGTGTTGTTTTGGTTGGGTTCGGCAGTAGTGTCATGGTTCAGCCAGAAGCAGCAGTCAGTAGCATTGAGTTCAGCGGAAGAAGAGTATATGGCAGCCAGCCTAGCTAGTTGTGAGGCCATCTGGCTTCGCAAGATGTTGTTTGGCTTATTTGGTCAGCCGTTGAGACCTTCAGTGATTTACTGTGATAATCAGAGTTGCATTAAACTCACGGAGAATCCAGTATTTCATGACAGGTCAAAGCATATCGGGATCATATATCATTTCATCAGAGACTATGTTTAGAAGGGAGCTGTGAAGCTTGAGTATATTTCCACTGATGAGCAGGTAGCAGATATTCTTACCAAAGCCTTACCATGGGGCAAGCATGTCTACTTCAGAAACAAGATGGGTGTGGTGAGGAACACCTTCCTCGGTAAGAGGGAGTGTTGAAATTTGGTACCGGAGGACAGGTGGTTCCCTAAGGCTTTGATCTTTGGCCTAGGGAAAAGTGTCCAAAAGAATTTAATTTTTCTCCTAAAGTGACTTTATAATTTTTATAAAGTAAAATCTAATTTAAAAGTGACTTTAAGTGATAAAGTTGCTAAAGTCTAATTTTAAAGTGACTTTAATAAAGTCAATGTAAAATTAGAAAGGAAAAGTGACTTTGGAAATAAATGACTAAGTGGGTCTTTACTAAAGTGGGGTGAATTAAAAAATAGAAAGTGAGATTTAAATGAGCATTTAATCTCAGCCCTAGATCTCAATCTATTTCAGCCATTGGATTTAGGGATTCCCCAAAAGTCACTTAGGGTTAAATTAAAGGAGGGAAAGGAGGAAAAGGTCAAATTATTCTTTCATGAGCAGATTGAGAGAAGGAGAGCAAGAGAGCAAGGGAGATTTCTGGATAGTGAGGAGAAGTAGGCAGTAGCTTGGTACACATTCCAAGGCAGCATTTTCGCAAGTCCGTACAGCTGAGTTAGCACACAGTGAAAGGCAGATTTTGGGCACAATTTTTTAGAAAGGCCGTACAATAGTTTTGGTTCAGATTCCAAGAAGGTCGTACAGCAAGTTAGCATAGAAATCGAGGAGCAAAAAATCTGAAGTTTGTTGACACGTTTTTTTCAAGGGAGGCCGTACAACAGCTGGTTATACCTTGGCACAGTTTTCTAGGCAGAAATCTGTACAGCTATAATGTTGTTTTTTTGCACAGAAATTGAGGAAAACTGTACAACAGCATTTATGGCAGCTTGCATGCTTTTCTAGGCAGTCCGTACAGCAGCATTTAAGGTTGAAATTTGGGCACCAAAATCGAGGAGGTCGTACAGCATTTATTTTTGTTCTGTTTTGCTGTGTGCAAGTTTTTCCAGTTCGTTGTGAGGCACGGAAAATGAGATAAGTTGTAAAAGTTTGCTTGCTGATTTTTTGCTGAATATTTCTCTCACTGTAAAAAGCATTTTCTAGAAATAAGGAGCTTTCGAACTGGTTTTCCCCAAGAGCTGTAGGGGGTTTTTCCAAGGTCACCTTGACCAAAAATCATTGTGTTTAAATGTGTTGAATGGCTGTTTGTATGTGTTGATATTTATTTCTGCATTTTCCAGCATTCTGTAATATTTCCAGAATTTGTGCTTTCAGCAAAATTTATTTTCCAGCTGTTGAATGTATGGCTATGAGAAAGGGCATTTAACATTTTTTTGGAGAAATAAGGTGAAACTGAAAACCAGGATGGGAAATGAGAAATTTCTACAATTGTTAAAGAAAAATAACAAGTAGGTAGGATTAAATTAGAAAAAGTGCATGAAGGGTTTCTAAACTAAGTAAACTTAGAAACTTCAACACTTTCCAAGAAAGTGATCAGACCTTGGGAAAAAATATCCTTCAATAAAGATCAACATGGCCTAGGGTACAACAAAGAAAAAACTTTGTTTGTTCCAGATTTCTCAAAACCAGTTCAGTTTGTAAGTGTTGGTTTTATCGATAATGCTCAGAATATGGTTAAGTGTAACCATTGTAAGAGAAATGGCCATATGGAGAGTACATGCTTTGACCTCCATCGTTGTCACCATTATGGTAAGAAAAATCATTCATCTAAAAGATGTTGCAAGTGAAATCAACCACCCAGAGTGAAGATCAATTATGCATGGATTGATCCTTAGAAGTGGTCATCTACAGTCAAATAGTTGTCTGTGTGTTACCAAAGGATTCAGTCTCACATGAAGACCAATTCTACGGTAAAAGGAACAAGACCAATTCTACGGTAAAAGGAACATGGTGAAACTTTCCTACACCTGAAGGGGGGGGAGTTCAGAAATCAAGTGCAAATGATTGTCTCAATAAGTTTTAGGTTGGTCTGTTGAGAGAATTTTGATTTGATTATAGCCCGAAAATCCATCCATAAATGAATAAATTTCATAGCCAACGCAGCCATCAACAATCTGGTCAATAAATGGGGTGGGATAATTTCCCTGTAGACATGCACGATTCACATCCCGATAATCAACACACACTCAAATGGTGTCATGAACTACATTCGACACCCAATTAGTTAAATGGATGGGGTGTATGAAACTAGCTCGAAGAAGCTTTTCAACTTTAGCCTTAATACCAGTAGCCTTCTTGTGATGGAATGGACAAAGGTTCTTCCAGACTGGTTTGACATCAGGATATGTCTTAATTTCATGTACAAGTATATTTGGGTCGATACCGGGAATTTACTCGTAGGTCCAAGCAAAGACATCTCGGAACTCATGAAAAAGGGCTTGAGAAGTCTTGATCTCGGATGCAGAACAAGGTGCTCCAATGTGTAGATTTTCGACAACACCTAGCTTAATGGAACTATCAAGAGGTATTCTCTTCTATATTTGAAAGTTCATTTTCTGAATCAACCTCATGAATAGACATAGAATTCATAAAAGGTTCGAAATAATTGGGCCAGTATACATCACTGAGACTATCCTCAATGGAGTCAGGCAAGGAGGAGTGATTTTGATGTTCATCCCATGGCACATTGTCCAACATCATGATCTCCATGATGCTTTCATTGGTAAGGAATACATGTGAGAAAGGATCGAAAGACATACCATAATCCAATTATTTGTCTACCCAATTAAGCAAATCAAAGGAAGAAATTGCACAAGCCAAATCAATGGCTTTGTAATCTAGCTCAATGGGGCTTAACAGCATTCAATCACAAAAATTTTGGATGTTAGTTTCATCTGGTACAATCCATGGATTGGCCAAGATAGTATAAGATGATATTATGTTTATATAGGCTACTCAAGATGAGTTGTTAGGAAGGAGAGGAGGAGGGAGTCAAAAGGTTCCCATACATGAAGAATCCTTCAACAATACAACTCCGACATGCTGATATGACTGAATAATTTCCCTTACAAGAGGGACACTTCACGTAACATGTGAATGGGAGTTGAAAAAGGTGAGTTGGTCTATGGCTACAATCCTGCCTTTATGACAAAATTTGATCATACGAAAGTAAGTCGAAATGATAGTAGCCATGGCATAAACCCAGGTACGTCCGAATAGAATATTGTAATCGAAAGGTCCATCAATAACTTCAACTTCTATCGATGCAGTTTCCCCCCTAATTCAACTTTCACGGATTTCAAAATCCCACAAGGTTTGTATGTTCTCCAATCAAAGGCTTTCAATGTAGTAGGTGACTGGCTCAGTTGAGGAGAAATAATTGCCTTCCAGCAAGATATGGACATAATGCAAGTCGAGGCTCCCTCATCCACGATAGAACAATGAAATTTTTTACCACAGATGGCGACTTGGATTATAAAAGCTAATTGAGTTGGAAGCTGAGGGGTATAGTTTTCATGAAAGAAAACGATGAGGTTGGAATCCGTTTATCAACACATCCAATAGCTACAAGTAAAGCCTTCTTTTGGGTGGGGTAGTTTTGGAACACCTCAAGACTCGACATAGCTGATGGAGACTAAGCCAAGTATTTAACTACGTTATAATTCTGAGAGGCTCTTGCGTGAGGGTTGAAATTTGAATTATGAATAACTCCATTTGGAGGTTTAATAGTCAATTCGGTAGGAAACAATGATGGAGTGGGATCTAACGAGGATGGTGTCGAACTGGTTGGTTGATCAATAGCCTCACCGTTCAGTGGATTCACATTACCATAATCATTGTTCCGAGTAGATACTAAAATATCAGATCTCGGCTTTGAGGAGGAAAGCATCAAAATCGTGTTAGAAAAAGATCAATCCTAAGCAACCATATGAGTCTCTTGATTAGGAAATGGGTCGGTCAACACTACAGGATAAGTGGAGGACTTAAGAAATTTATTCACTTCATGTGGTGAGGAAAATCACGTGTAAAGTGTTCCTCGTTGCAAATCAAGCAAGGATATCGAGGCTTTTGTTTCTCATCAGAAGACTAATTTTTTTATTTATCCTGAGGAGAGGGATCTTTCGTTTTCTTACCTTTCTTTTCTTATTGCTTCCAGGTTTTTGTTGAGACTTAATTTCATCACATGAAATGACATTTATCTCAGAAGCAAAAGCCGCATGAGGATGGTATTGAGGGTTTGAGCAGATGCAGGTGGAGCAATACCAAATGGTTTACTTGTTGCCTGCATGCTGATAGAACCAATAAGTCCGTCACTGGCATGAGATTCTTTACCAGGTAGAGGAGGAACAGTATTCGAAGGTCTCAAAGTGTTTGGTATCTTATCATAGAGAGTGTTGGATTGGGTATAAATCATATCCAAATATTGCGCACGAGAAATCACTTTCTCTTCAATCACAACTCCACCTTTGGCCGCATCTTATGTTATGGGTTCCAACAGAGATTTGGTAAACCATTTTGCGAGCAACTAATCGGGAACATAAGTTTTGACCGACCGGTGATTACGCCTCTCCTCATAAATGTGATATGAAATGTGAGTGGAATCAGATTGTTTGAAGTTGGTTAACAATTCCATTCTAGTTTCGTATATGATGGGTAACTGGAAATGTTTGAGGAAGGTTGTGGCTAAGGAGATGAAATCATGGAATGAAGCTCTATGTAACTCAATATATCATTTAGCAACAGCACCCATTAGTGTTCTTTGGAAAATACAAAGCCGATAGAATCATCGTTAAGGGAGTTTGATGAACACCATAGATGATGCATTATGACATGCGTCAATGAGTCTTCTCCTGGATTCCCATTGAATATAGGGATATCGGAAGGTAATTTGGTAGGAATAATCAGCCACCAAGGCGATGAGTAATGGGGTCATTGGTGAGCCAAGTTAAATCTGGCAACTCAAGAGTGTCCACAAAAGGAAACTATCAATTAAATTTCAATGGAGGATGACATGGATATGAAGGAATAGCCTGGGAAACAGGCACTTGTATTCCTAGATAAGGAGGTTTCTGGTAATAAGGAACCTAGGTACCAAAATAAAGAGGATTCTGATAGCCAAAATACAAGTGACCTTGTTGGCCAGCCCCAGGGTAACCATGAATTTGTTGTCCTTAAAAAGGCACCTTAGGAATACCATGATAAGGTTTATATTGTTGCCCGATGGGAGTTTGCATTGTCCCATGATAAAGAGGGTTCGATTGAGACTGTTCCATGCCGTACACAGTCTGTCATACTGGAATTTAAGGAATAGCTTGTGCAAGCAACTGAGAATGAAAAATAAATTGTAAAGGTTGAGTAAGTGGGACCTAAGAGGTACCAGATACTAAAGGAATAGGTTGAGATGCAATCACAGCCTATATAGGTTGAGTTACATTAATTTGAGCTTGTTGAGGTACATATTGAGGAGTAGGAACTTGAGACGAAGATGGCATAGGTTGGGAAACAAATAATGAACCCAACATCAAACCAGGTTGAACGGGAAAAGTAGGCTTCCAAACACTAGCAGTCATCCCAAGATAAGGAGGAATATAATAAGGTTGGTTACCAATTTGAGGTATACCAACAACAGGTTTCCCCCCTACCAAAGGGGGAGGGGATGATGGAGGCAACTTCCCCCATGTGGAGGGTACCCAACATAAGGTTAGTTAGGTTGTTGAAGAGGACCTTGCCCACTAACATAAGCTCCAAACTTTTGTTGAACTGTCGGTGTAGGAGGAGGAGAAGGAGCAAGTTGAGAAGCACTCATAAGAGCAATGCCAGATGGAATTCTCGAAGTGGAAGACATGGGGGATGTCCATAAACTTGAAGATGCACTAGAGAAGGTACCAAATAAGGACTGATAACTTGGTGAAATGGACGGGCCACCATATAGATATGCCTATGGTGATGTCGAAAACATAGATGTGGAAGCGACATTTGATATTTCAACCATAGTGGTAGAAATAGGTTGGGAAGCCATATCAGTTCCAGTCATGGTCAATAATCCTGATGTAGATTTCCGCGTGAAATTCGCGAGTGATTCAAAAGAACCAGGAAAAGGAGTTTGTATAGGAGGTGGAGGAGGAAGAAGACGATGGGTTGGATAAAGGAAAATTCCCTCGAAATGAGTAGAAGGACAAGGCTCTTCTTGTGGGATATCCTCAATACTCACAAGTCCAGGTGGAAGTGGTTCACCGTCAGGGCTGAGATATATAGTAGGTGGATTTGTCTGAGACAAAGGAAGAGAAGATGGAATACCTGAAGTAACAGGTAAAGATGATTGAGGCTCCTCAGGTTCGATGACTTCAAGAAATAAAGTTTTTGACTTAGGAAGTTCAGATTGTTTAACCTCAAGCAACAAAGTTTCAGGTAATGCAATATCATTTGTGTCAGTTTCACCAATAAGAGTAGATGTAACCTTGGGTTTGGTACTCAAGGGGACAGATGATTTTGGTTTATTAGATTCAGGAGGAGGACTAGAAGTAGTTCTCGAGTTTCCCAATTCGGTGGTTTGTGTTATTTTATGCTTCTGATGATCACTAGGAGTAGCCTCTAGTGGAAGAGGAGGCTTATTTTTCATTCTACGCAACGTGCATAGTAGGGGATCTTGTTGTTCCATGTTGGATAGTAAATTTTATTAACACAAAAATAAATAAATCAAAACAACTGTGAATTACAATATACACCTTCGCGAACCAAGGACTTAACATATGGTAGCCAATCTCCCTTAATGTTGTGTTTAGTGTATCATGGTATACAAGGTAACAAACTCAATTTCCTATGGATGGATATCAACCTATTGGGGACTCCCAAAATAGACATGACGTTATGTTGGAATGCAGTCTATAGTAGTGTTGTCTAATGCATAATCATATGATGAGAGGGTTCCCATATACTTTACGTGCGTGGAGCACCACCAATATACGCAAAGGTACGTGGAGAACAATATTATACACTCACATTCTTGGAACAGGATTTTCCCCCAGGATGCAACGTTGGAATAAAATGACAACTCCTATGTTTAACAACATCAGAACACATCTCTAGAGTAGACATATCTTACAAATTCTCCTTAGGTTGATTTAGTAAATTTTAAGTTGATCTTGAATTAAGTTTCAGTTTTATGGTTGACCACAAATTCACTTGAATTCCCTAAAATGAAAATCTAGCATGACGAAATGGAATCTTTCTCTTCAATGAAAATCTAGCTAATGAAGGGAAGAGACAAACAATATGCAGCAGAGAAAATATAGCAAACAAGATGCTCAATGTAATTCTGTTTTTGTGGAACTATTCCTAAATCAATGTAGATGAAAAAATCCTAAATTCCAATGCAAGATTTTTTATTTTCACCACACTTGATTTTCGAAAATGAGGAAAACTAAGATGTGAAGTATAATCATTAATTCAAATGCAATTTTCAGAATGAGGACTAGAACAAAAATTCATCCAAGTGATCAATGATCAAGTAAAACAAGTTTGTAAGCGACCTAATGATAAGAAAAAAGAAAAATAGAAACCAATTATTACCAAAGGAAATCACACATAAATGAAAACCAAATGGAGGCTCCATAGGGACCACAAGGCACTCAAGACTCGGGGAAGGTTAGATGGAAGTAGGCTGATCAAAGCAATGCTGAGAAAACAAACCAAATTTTGTGCAAAAATAGGGATCAACACAGGTGCAAAAGAGGCACCAGCGATTTGCAACACAAGCACAAAGAGGGGCCAGGTCAGGTGCAACGCTCGGTTAGCAGACCAGAGGGTGTGTTAGTACTCAGAAAGAGGATTCTAACACAAAAATTGTAAACAAGATTGAATGAAATCACTTCCTAGGTCTGTTCTGGGCTGGTTAAAAAAGAAAAGGTCTATGAAAGAGGTAAATAAAACACAATGGATAAAGAAACCACTAAGGGAATACATCGTTACCCAGTATGGTCACTAATTTTTTATGAGGGATTTATGATTGCAGACAAAAGTATCTCCCCTAGGTTTGGTGGCTAACTTAGAACAACAGAAAGATAAAGGACCCAATATTTTCCTTAAAGTAAGTAGATGAAGGGATGAAACCTACTTGGAATATGTCGTATGTTTCACTCCTTCTTTGGCTTTAATTCTCTAGTCCTAGCTCCAACTACAAAAATTAGAACCTTTACAACCAAACAACACAAGCCAAGAAACTATGAGAACTATGTAGCATCATCTATCTACTTTATTCAATAGATCAACATGGTATTGAAACATATGAAATAACGACATCACATATAGGAAAACAATGGACTCTTTGTATTGATATAAATGGAGTGAGTTACAACCATAAATAGGTTTTGATCTTGTAGAAGAGCTCCTCCAAGTTGTTGACTTGTCCTTCGTTTGTCACAAAGTGTACCTCCAATCACCCTAAATGCATGAAAGGATAACTTTCATAATAGCATCATAAGGGTAGAATCACTCTCCAAAATCCAACCCCTTGCATAAGGAAGGTTGTAAATATATAGAGGAGTGAGGTAAGTTGGGAGTTCTTATCCTTTTACCAATCTTGGGATTGAGATCCACTCTTGATGGGAGGATGAGATATAAGGATAAGGGATGGAAACTCCAAGGTAGTATAGGATAGGATTCGAAAGATTTATCTGAGGTAAATGGTTACAGCATATCCTGGAAGCTTCTGGAAACAGAGGCTTCAGGACTCTCTCTCTTTTTCCTGAATTTCTAAAATGAACATAGGTGCAAAGGGTAGCAACCTGCAGGTGATCAATGCAAGCCACAGTGGAGCAACCTATAGGTGAACGTTGTCCAGCAAGAGGCCAAGGTATGTTGGTCCTAAAACTGGCTTAGATGATGCAGTTTAGGGGCAGAAACTCTGCAGAATAATAGATTCATGCATAAGCCTTTGAGAAATGATGATGTAAAGGGGGAATAGGATGTTGATTGATCCCATTAGGAGGCTGATTTATCAGATGTGAAAAAATAGCCTATAACAGGATCGTAAAGAGATAAAGCATTTTTATATTTCTTAGCTATTTTGCTAGGAAAATAATGTTTTTTTTTTTGTATCTAGAGGAATGAACAACTAAGTCAGTCACATACTTGCATGACACGGGGTTGATTCTTACCAATACCACTATAACCTCTAGGTTCCTATGTACACCCTTTCCACAGAAACAAATAAATCCATAGGATTTGAACCTGAAATTTCTTGGTACATAACACTTCATTATTACGATGATCACAATTGAGCTACCTGTCGAGGGCTACTGGTAAAATAATGTTATATTTAATGAAAAGGGTGTTAAATCTCTCATAAGAGAAGCACTTATCATTTGGATTCATTTTTAGAATATATGGCAAACAATTACTTGTATACTGTGACTTCTATATTTTTTTATGGTTGAATAACTAGAACAACTTCTTGAGGATGATTTCTTGTCGATGTTTTTACAATTTCATGGATTCTCTTGGATAGGGTTTTATGCATGAAATTTTTTTTTTAATAAGGGGTATCATTTAATATTGTTGGATGTTGTTTATGAATTATTACAAGTGTATTTGTTCTTCTCTAGTATTGTTTTTTCAATCTTTTGTAGGAATTTACAAGGTAAGTTCCTCAGACAGAATACCAAAGGGCACCACTCACAAATAGATCACAGATCAATACACCAGTATTCTTGACGTGGTTAAAACCCTCAAAGAGGGAAACAGTCCACGGCCTGAGCCAACCTGACCACTTCAGGCAATTAAAAGAATGAAAATTTACATAAGCTTCTCTCATGAACGGTTACCCTACAAATGACCCTCCATGCTCTTTAAATAGAGATCATGGACCAATCAAGTGTTAAGCCATAGATCAAGTGTCGGTAATATCGAGGATTAAGCCAGTAAAGAAGAGGATCTAACAAACTAAGAATGTGTATGTAGCTAACCTGTAGGATCACCGGCAAGAGCACCTACTGCATCCTGAGTAGTATGGACCCATTTTGGAAGTTGAGGAGCTAAAGGAGGATCCTGAGAAGGTGGGGGAGGATTGGCACCCTCGTTGTCATCATCTGAAGAAGAAATGTTTTCAAAAGTAGAAGGGATAGAGAGAGATGGCACATCCGCCGAACTAGGCTCGTAGGTCAATATATTTTCAGCAAACTTTACATCTCTTCTAATGATAAAATTTTTGGACTTAAGTGGAATAAGTCTATATCCTTTGACATATTTACAATATCCAACAAAAATACATTTTTCACTCTTAGGTTCTAAAGCTTTATGTTTCTCATCTGGAATATGGGCCCATGCTTCACTTCCAAAAATACAAAAGTGACTTACATCTTGTTTATTTGAGCTCCATGCTTCTTCTGGAGTGATGTTCTTTAAAACCTTAGTAGGAGTGTGATTTACTATGTAATTTGCACCGTTAATTGCTTATGCCCAAAAATTAAGACTAAGTCCTTTAGATTGAAGCATACAATTAGTCATTTCCTTTAAGGTGCAATTCTTCCTTTCAGCTACACCATTTTGTTGTGGAGTATATGGAACAGTATGTTACATTTGTATTCCATTCTCAGTGCAAAATTTAATGAATTTGTTGTTAACATATTCTCCGCCATTATCAGATCTTAGCTTAAGAATTTGAGGTCCAAATTGTTTTTCAACAAAGGCCAAGAACATGTTAAATACTTCACTCTTGAGTTTTAAGAAGTATACCTAAGTGTGTCTGGGTAAATCATCAATGAAAGTTAAGAAATACTTGTAGGTAGAGAATGAAACAACTAGAAGTGGACCACATAAATCACTATGCACAAGCTGTAAAGGGGATGAGGCATGCCAAGAAGCTTGTTTTTTAAAATTATCCCGATGATTTTTTCTGAGTACACATCCGAAACAAACACCATCTCTGCAAGATACCATATTTTATTTACGTAGATTCTGAAGGGAGCGATAGTTTAAGTGACCAAATCACTCATGCCAAAGTTTGCTCACTTCATCATTATGAGCAACAAATACCGAGGGAAGATTTGATGACCCAAAGTTGTTAAACTTATACAACCTTGTAAAATCATCAGCAATGTGAGTAGCTAAAATCTGTCTAGGATCTCTTAGGTCCTTGATTACAACATCTTGAGGTGAAAATTCAACAATTTTATCTTCAACTGAATGAGTTATCTGATATACAGATAGAAGGTTGCAGGATAAGGTTGGAACACATAATACATCATTAAATTGACCATTGTCTAGATGAACAATTCCAGTCCCTACAACACTAAGAGATTTATCATCACCAACATATATATTTTTGGTGTTACAATCATTTAATGAAGAAAGCATGGCTTTGTTTTTGGCCATGTGATAAGAAGCTCCAGAATCAATGAGCCACTCATGAGAATGAGAAGAAGAAGATACATTTAGTGCATAACCAGACTGAGATGTTTGACAACCATATGCAGAAAGTGTTATTCCTGAAGATGAAGTTGAAGTTGAAGAGTGCTCCAAATGGATATTATGCTTCTTCATTGTTGCTTCCAAGGCTTCCATCTTCCTAAAGCATTTGGATTCTAAGTAGCCATCCCGATTACAAAAGTGGCAATGTCTATCAGTCTTCTTCTCTTTGTTTTTATTTTCCTTATCACTTTGTTGAAATGATGTTTCATTTTGAGACTGAAATTTCTTAGGACCCTTGTTTGGTTTAGGACCATTCTTTTTAGCATACTGCTTCTTAGGATTCTTTGAATTTGGTTGTTGTTGGGCAGATAAGGCTTTCTCAGAAGAGTTTCCAAGATTAAGAAGACCAAGATATAAGAGCTTTTCTTGTTCCCTTATAAAAGAATCACAAAAGGCATCAAAAGAGGGGGACTTGTAGTCTTGTCCTTGAGAAATAAAGGCTTCTCTAGTAGAATGGAAGGTGGAAACAGACACAGAGTAGGTTGGTCCCAACTTAGTAAGAATGGAATAGATAAGGCTACCATCTTCTTTCTTAACCTTAACACCTTCCAAGAGAAGTCAAAGGTCTTGAACTTGGACAAAAAATCTTTAAGGTCAATGTAAGCAACTCATTTTCGAGTTGATGGGCTCTAATTTCATTTTTCATTCCAAAAACTTTAGTGAGCTATTTCATTGCTTCATTAGGAGTATCAAGTTCTGTGATATGGAATCTAAGGTTTGGAGAAATAGACATCCCTATCAACCCACGTGCTTGATCCCGCCTATTTTCCTATTTGGCTGCCTTATCTTCATCTTGAAGTTTGGTTTCTTGACCTGAGACTATTCTGTAAAGACCTTTACTTCTAAGTAAATCCACAATGTAGAACCACCATTGGAAGTAGTTGGTGCTGTCAAGAATAAATTGGCATGGACTTTCCATTTTAACATAAATTGAAGCTATAGATGCTGAAACTAAGTATTCCAATGGAAAGATCTCGAAAATTAGGCTAATTCAAAAAAATGGCTTTGAAAACGACTTCCGAATGAAGAAGCTATGGATGTAAATTCCTACATGTTATCAGAGCTATTTGAGGGCCACATCTGATGGTGATCCAAATCTGAAGCCGGTACAACTGCATCTGACTGTCATTTCCTAGATCTATTGTTTCTAACTGCTTTTGGGTTGAGAGGACTGCTCTATTGTGTTAGGAGCATCTGTTCCAGTGAGGAACCTCTTCCGTTTCACACGAAAAGGTTTCTGGTAGCCCTAGCTACGTCATTTTAAAGATCTGCAGGTATGCAATATTTATTTGCAGTTCTAGCCATTCATCTCTCTGTTTATTTTGGTTTATTTATCTCTCTGTTTTTTATTACCAGATTTATAACTTTCATTTTTGTGTATGCTCTTTGCCACGTGACTCTGTGCGATCTGAGCAAATCAAAAACAGAAAGGAAGGATTTTTATCATATGTGTGCTCTTTTCCACCGCACATTAGTGTGATCTTATAAAATTAGAAACCTTGAGGAAAATATTTAGTTTCCGGCTAAAACTAACTTCAAGCTGTAAGGATTGATTTTTTTGTATGTCCATGTTGGGTTTTGTGGTTTTTGTTTCGTAGGAAATAAAGAGATTTTTCAAGTAAGCACACACCCCAAAGCTTCAGTGACTAGGGGGCTTAATAAAAATAAAAAAATGTTTCCTCTTTTCCAAAAATTACTAACCTTGTAAACTAGCTCACTTGATCCAAAAGTACTTTATGAGAATAGAGGTCTTGAGTTCAAGTCTTTCTTTTTGTCGAGTTACTTTTTCAAAAAGAACATGTAACTTATGTTTTAAAGTTACTTTATGTAAAAGTGTTCTCACCCATTATAAAAAGTGAGCTGCTGATAATTCTAAAGTCTCTTTATCCTTTACTTAAGTTACAATTTAGTGGGTAGCTCATAAAGTACCATTACAAAAGTGACTTTCACTTATTTATAAAAGTGAGTCACATAAAATCTTTTTTTTTAAGTGAGCTAATTAGATTAAGTTTGGAAGGGGGGGTTAAATATAACATTATCATTCATTTCCGCACATTCACGCACTTTGTCGGCATCTTCAACAATTTTTTTTCAAAAATTCATAACTTCTTCATCCGGAAGTCGTTTTCAGAGCCGTTTATTTTAATCGGCCTAATTTTTCGAGATCTTTCCATTGGAACACTTAGTTTCAGCATATACAGCTTCAGTTTCTATTAAAATGGAAAGCCCATGCCAAGTTATTCTTAAAAGCACCAACTACTTCCAATGGTGGTCCTACCTTGTGGATTTACTTAGAAGTAAAGGTATTTACAGAATAGCCTCGGGCCAAGAAACCAAACCTCAATATGAAGATAAGGCAACCAAATGGGAAAATGTGCAAGAACAAGCAAGTGGGTTGATAGGGATATCTATTTCTCCATACCTTAGATTCCATTTTGTAGAACTTGATACTCCTAATGAAGCAATGAAACAACTCACTAAAGTTTTTGGAATTAAAAATGAAATTAGAGCCCATCAACTCAAAAAGGAGTTGCTTACATTGGACCCCAATAATTTTTCTTCCATTGAAGATTTTTTGTCCAAGTTCAAGACCCTTAGACTTCTCTTCGAAGGTGTTAAGGTTAAGAATGAAGATGGCAGCCTTTCTATTCCATTCTTGCTAAATTGGGACCAGCCTACTCCATGTTTGTTTCCACCTTCCATTCTACTAGAGAAGCCTTTATTTCTCATGGTCAAGATTACAAGTCCCCCTCTTTTGATGCCTTATGTGATTCTTTAATAAGAGAACAAGAAAAGCTCTTATATCTTGGTCTTCTTAATCTTGGAAAATCTTTTGAGAAAGTCTTAGTCGCCCAGCAGCAAGCAAATTCAAATAATCCTAAGAAGCAGTATCCTAAAAAGAATGGTCCTAAACCAAATAAGGGTCCTAAGCAATTTCAGTCTCAAAATGAAAAATCATTTCAACAAAATGATAAGTCAAATAAAAACAAAGGAAAGAATATTGATAGACATTGCAACTTTTGTAATCGAGATGGCCACTTCAAATCCAAATGCTTTAAGAAGATGGAAGCCTTGGAAGAAGCAATGAAGAAGCATAACATCCATTTGGAGCACTCTTCAACTTCAACTTCATCTTCAGGAATAGCACTTTCTGCATGTGGTTTTCAAGCATCTCGGTCTAGTTATGCACTAAATGTATCTTCTTCTTCTCATGCTCATGAGTGACTCATTGACTCTGGAACTTCTTATCACAAGGCCAAAAACAAAGCCATGTTTTCTCCTTTAAATGATTGTAACACCAAAAATATATATGTTGGTGATGATAGATCTCTTAGTGTTGTAGGGACTGGAACTATTCATCTAGATAATTTTAAATTTAATGATGTATTATTTGTTCCAACCTTATCCTGCAACCTTATATCTGTATATTAGATAACTCATTCAAGTGAAGGTAGAATCGTTGAATTTTCACCTCACGATGTTGTAATTAAGGACGTAAGAGATCCTAGACAGATTTTGGCTATTGGCATTGCTAATGATTCTACAAGTTTGTATAAGTTTAACAACTTTGGGTCATCAACACTTCCCTCAGTATTTGTTGCTCATAATGATGAAGTGAGAAAACTTTGGCATGAGCGATTTGGTCACTTAAACTATCGCTCCCTTAAAAATCTATGTAAATAAAATATGGTGACAGGTCTTCCTATGGTATCTTGCAAAGATGGTGTTTGTTCCGAATGTGTCCTCAGAAAACATCATCGGGATAGTTTTGAAAAACATGCATATTCGCACACCTTAGCCCCTTTACAACTTGTGCATAGTGATTTATGTGGTCCACTTCCAGTTGTTTCATTCTCTGGCTACAAGTATTTCTTAACATTCATCGATGATTTATCTAGACGCACTTGGGTATACTTCTTAAAACTCAAGAGTGAAGTATTTAACATGTTCTTGGCCTCTAAGGCCTTTGTTGAAAAACAACCTGGACAACGAATTCTTAAGCTAAGATCTGATAATGGCATAGAATATGTTAACAACAAATTCATCAACTTTTGCACTAAGAATGGAATTCAAATGCAACATATATTTCCATATACTCCACAACAAAATGGTGTAGTTGAAAGGAAGAATCGCACCTTAAAGGAAATGGCTAATTGTGTGCTTCAATATAAAGGACTTAGTCTTAATTTTTGGGTAGAAGCAATTAACTATGCAAATTACATAGTAAATCCCACTCCTACTAAGGTTTTAAAGAATACCACTCCAAAAGAAGCATGGAGCTCAATAAAACCAGATGTAAGTCACTTTTGTTTTTTTGGAAGTGAAGCATGGGCCCATATTCTAAATCGGAAACATAAAGCTTTAGAACCTAAGAGTGAAAAATGTATTTTTGTTAGATATTCTGAAGATGTCAAAGGATGTAGACTTATTCCACTTAAGTCCAAAAATGTTATAATTAGAAGAGATGTAAAGTTTGCTGAAAATATATCGGCCTATGAGCCTAGTTCAGCAAATGTGCCATCTCTCTTTATCCCTTCTACTTCTAAAAATATTTCTTCTTCAGATGATGACAGCGAGGATGACAATCCTCCCCCACCTTCTCAGGATCCTCCTTCACCTCCTCAGCTTCCAAAATGGGTCCGTGCTACTTGGGATGCAATAGGTGCTCTTTTCGTTGATCCAACAGATCAACAATGTGCATGTTCTTAGTTCGATAGAGCTTCTTCTTTACTATCTCAAGCTTCAGCGAATTATGATTCTGACACCTTTACAGAAGCTCTACGCCATCCATCTTGGGACACAACTATGAATGAAGAATATCATTCATTATTGGCAAACAATACATGGGATCTTGTTCCTCTTCCAAAGGGACGAAAACTTTTTAGATGCAAATGGGTTTACACAACCAAGTATGCACCAAATGGAAAATTTGATAAACATAAAGCTTGTCTTGTTGCTAAGGATTTTTCACAAGTTGAAGGCATTAACTATACTGAAACCTTCTCCCCTGTTGCCAAAATGAACTCTATCCACCTTGTTCTTTCCCTTGCTGCCTCTTTCAAATGGATGTTAAATCTGCCTTCTTGCATGGGGACTTGCATGAATAAATCTATATGGAACAACCTACTGGATTTATACAAATAGACTCCAGCCTTGTATGTTAGCTTAAGAAATCTCTTTATGGTCTCAAGCAAGCCCCTCGGGCTTGGTATGCAAAAATGGATAGTTTTATTTTAGAAACTGGCTTTTCTAGGTGTCATTCTGACAATACTGTTTACACAAAGAAAGTGGGCAAGTCTCTTATCATTATTGTTCTTTATGTTGATGATCTTATCCTTAGTGGCAGTGATCCCAACCTTATAAACCATGTGAAGTCCAGCCTTAAAAAGAAGTTTGAAATGACAAACTTAGGACACTTGCATTATTTTCTTGGTCTTCAAGTCTTGCAATCCAAGGAAGGTATTTCCCTTTCCCAGTCCAAGTATGTCTGTGATCTTCTACGCCATTTTCACATGGAAGACTATAAGGCAGCCCCTCTTCCCTTTTCATTCTGGAGCCAAACTTTCAGTCACTTGTACTTCCCCTGAAGTTGATGCTACCTTATATCATCAACTTGTTGAAAATAGCAACAAGAAATGCTAAAAATAATATTGCTATAAGTAGCATTTCAGGATATACTCCAACTCTATTGGAAATAGAAAAAAATAGAAGTGCTAAAAATAGCATTTCTATAAATAGCATTTTGGGATATATTCCAATTTTGATTTGTCCTTGAATCAAACTTGAGAATTAAAATTCGAATTTAGTCTCACTAGTTGTTTGAAAAATAATTAATTTAATTCATCTTGAGTTAATTAATGGAGAAAATCAAACATGAAGTATTTGTGAAGACATGCAACACTTATCCTTTGATTGAGGAAGTTATCCCTTAATTAAGGAGATAAGGATGAGTTGTATTTGAGTTGTAATTAGTTAGCTTAGTTAACTAAGTTAAGTCTAGTTAAATTAGTTCCAAACAGTTGGAGGAACTAATTGTGAGTTCAGTCGGTTAATGCATGCATGCATGCAACTAGTGTTCTCCAGATAACTGAATATTCTCTCCTAAATAACTTTCAGACAGAGACCCAGTTGAGATTAAAGACAGGGACATTGTACTATCAGTTGGAGGAATTTTCCTATAAAGGAAACTCATCCATGTAGAAGGAATTAACTCCTTCAGGATTTCGCAATAACTACAGAGGTCAGAGTAGTGTGTGAGGTGATAATCACACAGGTTACAGCTGGAGGACCCAGGGAAAACTGCTCAAGGAAATAGGAGGCTTGGAGGACTGAATAAAGGCATATGTGTTTTCTATTATGTCTATGAGCAGTAGTGAGGGATTGTACTAAGAGTTGGATAGCTTGAGAGCTAAAGCTTTGTGTAATCCTACGATATTTCCACTTGTATGATAATACAAATAGCGGGGATTTTAGCTGAGGCTTTCCCTAGAGTATTCTTTTGTGTTTCATGTGTGATTGAATCTTCTTCTCTGTTATATGTGTTCTGGTTGATCTTTCTCAAAATCGATTAAGTTTCTGCAAGTTTGATTGTAGAAGTATATCAAGTATTTTTCTTTAGTACATTGCTTAATTAGTTTAATCTACAGTGAGAATTTCTACATGGTATCAAAGCTAGCTAATCTATAGAGAAATTTATACATGGTGTCAGAGATAAGGTGATCAAAGCGGAGAACAGTATACAAAAAAGGGAGAAGTTCAAAGTTTTGAAGTTCTTGATTGTAGGTTCAATGGCTTGAGACTCTAGTATGCGCTGGATAGCAACTCGAATTACATAGCCTGGAAGGCTCGCATGGAAGCGGTATTAGAGGAAAACGGTTTGAAGGACTTCATTGATCAAGAAGTCCCCAAGCCAGCAACAACTAATGCCCAAGAATTAGCGGAATGGAAGAAATGTGTGGCAAGCGAGAGGAGGATTCTTCTAGAGGGAGTTCAAGACTACATTGTCTTGACCCTCCATGGGAAGGAGACATTGTTTTCAATGTGGAAGACATTGAAGGATCTATACCAGAACAGTAGTGACTAGAGGAAGCTGGCGCTAAAATACAAGCTTCGGAAAATCAAGTGTGAAAAGGGTGACATGATCTCTACATATCTAAACAAGATCACCACTTGCAGAGATGAGCTTGGAAGTGTAGGAAACACGACATCGGATGATGACATGGTGAGTCTTTCTCTCCTCGGTCTTCCTAAGAGTTAGTATAGCTACCAGGACTCAGTGAATGGAAGAGAGGAGATCAGGACTGTGGTCAGATCTGATGCAAGAGGAGATCAAGAGGAGCACCAAAGATGGTTCTTCATCCAAGGAGGATGAAGAAAATCTAGCCTTAGCCAGTAAGGCAAGGAAAGGGAAGGAGAAGAATTCTCATTCCAAATCGAGTTCTTCCCATGGTGGGAAGAAGCTTAACAAATATAAAGTGAGATGCTTTAATTTTCATGAGGTGGGTCATTATGCAACTAATTTTCCATTGAAGAAATCCAAGAAGGGATCCTTGGAAGGATCTGAAGGCGAGGCATTGACCTCTCAGTTTGAATTGGAATTTACCCTATTGCATGCATGGTTTCATTGATGATGGGTTGTGGTTGGTTTCTTGACAGTGGAGCCTCATTCCACATGACCGGAAATAAGAGTTTGTTTAGTACCTTGGAGGAGAAATACCTCCAGAGGCGCATCGAGATGGGTAATGATGAAAAGTATAGTGTTTCAAGAGTGGGCACAGTTACTTTTCAGAGGCAGCATGGTGCTTCTATCACCCTGACAGATGTGAAGTATGTGCCTTGACTGAAGAAGAACTTGGTATCAATCGCAAAGTTGGAGGACAAAGACTATGATGTTGTCTTCAGTAAGGGAAAGGTCTTCCTTAGACACATCACTATGGGTCAGGTGAAACATCAGTTCACAGGTACAAAACATGTATGCTCTTGAGGTTCAAGATGCATGCAAAGCCTTGAGGAGCAAGGAAAATGTTGGAGACTTGGTGGTTGAGAGGGAGAGTACATTACCTCTCAACATGCAGCACCAGAAGAAGTCTCAGACAATTGTGGAGGAGCCACAATTGGTGAAGCAGCTTCAGGAAGTTGTGGAGCAACCACAACTGGAGAAGCCAAGAGGAGACCGAGTGGAGGCATCCACTCAAGCAGAGACCTCCAGTAGGGAAAAATTTCAATCCAAGTGGATAGAGGGATCACATGCAGCCATACCTCTAGGTGTGAGCTGGGGCGATGTGAAGTGATAGTCCCATGAAGGATGAAATAGGGGCAGGATCCTTGAGGTACCCAACTTCTTTGATTAGACCTTGCTACCAGAGCCCTAATGAGGAGTAGCAGGACTGGCTAAGTGGGTAGAGACAGATGTGGATGGAGAGGCAGGGGGAGATTCAGCATTAGAGGGTGTTTCTAGCCCAATAGGGAGGTCAGTTGGGAGATTAGTTACTTACTTCTCAGTAATTGAGTTGCAGTGCAGTAGCGGGCAGCACGATGCAACATGATGAGAGGAGGTGCAGTGTGGATGCATGCTGGGAGATAAGAGCAGTAGCAACATGGATGCAGCAGGAGAAATCAGTGGGATTGATGCAGTCAGAGATCAAAGTGACAGAGGCTAGAGCAGTCAGATACTGAAGAGCACAGAGGTACAGAGTTTTTAGTCGGCAAGGCAATAGCAGTCAGAGACTTTGATGACAGATGCATCATACTGATTCCAGTAGGAGAATTTTTTTTTTTTTTTTTGGAGTTGTTGGAGCAACAACACTTGAGAGAAGTGTTGCATGCAAAATATTCCAAAGGTTCAGGATCGGGTTCAATTTGAATGCCTTTCTTGTTGACAGGGAGTGTTGAAAATAGCAACAATAAATGCTAAAAATAAAATTACTATAAATAGCATTTCAGGATATACTCCAACTCTGTTGGAAATAGCAAAAAATAGAAATGCTAAAAATAGCATTTTTATAAATAGCATTTCGGGATATATTCCAATTCTAATTTGTCCTTGAATCAAAATTGAGAATTAAAATTCGAATTTAGTCTCACTAGCTGTTTGAAAAATAATTAATTAATTCATCTTGAGTTAATTAGTTGGAGAAAATCAAACATGAAGTCTTTGTGAAGAAATGCAACAGTTATCCCTTTGATTGAGGAAGTTATCCCTTAATTAAGGAGATAAGGATGAGTTGTATTTTATTTGTAATTAGTTAGCTTAGCTAACTGAGTTAAGTCCAGCTAAATTAGTTCCAAACAGTTGGAGGAACTAATTGTGAGTTTAGTCAGTTAATGCATGCATGCATGCAAGTAGTGTTCTCTGGATAACTAAATATTCTCTCATAAATAACTCATGCATGTCAGTTCAGATAGAGACCCAATTGAGATTAAAGACAGGGACATTGTACTATCAATTGGAGGAACTTTCCTATAAAGGAAACTCATCCATGCAGGGAATTAACTCCTTCAGGATTGCGCAGTTACTGCAGAGGTCAGAGTAGTGTGTGAGGTGAGAATCACACAGGTTACAGCTGGAGGACCTAGGGATAACTGCACAAGGAAATAGGAGGCTTGGAGGACTGAAAGAAGGCATATGTGTTGCCTATTCTGTCTATGAGCAGCAGTGAGGATTGTACTAAGAGTTGGATAGCTTGAGAGCTAAAGCTTCGTGTAATCCTGAGATATTTCCACTTGTATGATAATACAGATAACAGGGTTTTTAGCTGAGGCTTTCCCTAGAGTATTATTTTGTGTTTCATGTGTGATTGAATCTTCTTCTCTGTTATGTTCTGGTTGATCTTGCTCAAAATCAATTAAGCTTCTGCAAGTTTGATTGTAGAAGTAGATTAAGTATTTTGCTTTAGTACATTGCATAATTAGTTTAATCTACAGTGAGAATTTCTACATGGTATCAGAGCTAGTTGATCTATAGAGATATTTCTACACAACTTGTAGGAAAAATTTTGTATCCAACCCATACTCATCTTGACCTTTCCTTTGTTGTTTGCCTTATTGCTTGGTTTACACAAAACCCACATGAAATTCATTGGAAAGCAGCTGAAATAATACTTCATTATGTTCAAGGTACAATTCAGTTTGGTACTCATTACAGTGCAAAAGCATCTCCTCTGTTGGTTGGTTTCACTGATTCTGATTGGGATGGCGAATTTGATGATCGTAAGTCTACTACAGGTTATGTGTTCACTCTTGTTTTAGGACCTATTACATGGGCTTGCAAGAAACAAAGTGTCATTTCTCTTTCTTCAGAAAAAGCAGAGTATCGTGGTGCCATAGAAGCTAGTAAGGAAGCCCTGTGGCTTTGTCAGATCGTATCAAATTTTGGCTTTCAGCAGCAGCATCCGACTACACTTTGATCTTATAATCAAAGTTCCATTCAACTATGCAAAGATCCAGTCCAACATCAATGCAGCAAACACATTGAACTTAGCACATGCACTTCATCAGAAAGCTCATTCATGACCATGTTCTTAGAGTGAAATATTTTTCAACAGATGATCAAGTTGCATACATCTTTACAAAGGCTCTCACAGAGGCGAAGTTTACTAAACTTCGATTTATGGTTGGAGTTCAGGAAGTTGTCACTAAGAGGGATAGGCTCTAATGCTTCCTTCCTTCTCCTATTGTGTCATATTTGTACATCCTTCAATCCCATCCCAAGTTGTTCTTAAGGGGGGATGTTAGGATATTCCAACACATAGGAAATAGTTAAGTATAACTTGGTCTAGTGTAGAGTTAGGTAAAGTGTATTTCTTTACTATGTACTTTTGCAACTTATAATCCGATGGTCATGAAATGTTCTAGACATGAAGTGATATGACGGTTCATTCTCTCCTCGATATTACCAACACTTGATCCATGGCTTAACACTCGATCAGTCCATGATCTCTATTTAAAAAGCATGGAGGGTCATTTGTAGGGTAACCGTTCATGAGAGAATCTTATGTAAATTTTCATTCTTTTATTAATAAATTGCCTGAAGTGGTCGCGTTGGCTCAAGCCGTGGACTGTTTCCCTCTTTGAGGGTTTTAACCACGTCAAGAATACCGGTGTATTGATCTGTGATCTATTTGTGAGTGGTGTCCTTTGGTGTTCTGTCTTAGGAACTTACCCTATAAATTCCTACATATGCTTCAGAGAATATCAAAATTTTGCCTCAAGAATATCGTGCTCCTTACCTCATATCAAATCATCGAAGTTTGTATTTGATGGAGATGAATTGGATATATTTATAATTACTTTTTCAGCGAAGGGACATGACTATTGGGAAAGACGACTTATCTTCTAAAGGGTTGACTTGGTCTACTTGGACACAACAAAAAATATAATTTTAAAATTCAATTTTATTTCTTTTAAATGTCCAAATGGGACATGACAAAATAATTTTATTTTAACTGAAATAGATTATTTTTTATATTTTTACAACATCATACATTACGAAAACTAAACCTAAACATAGATAACCCCATATGTGTTAGTAATGGGGATGACATGACATTCTCTCGTACCATGGTGGTCAATGGGGTACATCAACTTATGGGAGGCATAAATTATGCACATGATCACAAATTGGTGTGATTATTACACCATTAGAAAGGTATCTAAATGCATATCAACATCAATGGACCCTCACACAAGTGAGTAAATTTTTGGCCCAAAAACATGTCATATGATAACTCAAAATGGCTCTGAAAGGTTTCAAACCCAAATTTTCCAAATCAAAATCTACTACTAAAATGACCTTAAAAGTTGATTTCCTCCAATATTTTCCATATAAAAGCATCAAGACTGATAAAAAATAATATAATGTTATGATAAGCATTGTATCTCCCCATTTAGGAAATATTTTGGTCCCCAAAATCTTTACTAAAAGAGGTGAGGAAATTTTTCCCCTACCTTCTCCTTGGAGTACCAGTTTTTTTTGCTTGAAAGTTATGCTTTTAACCCAATCTACCAAAGGTCATGTTGAACATGTCTTATATTACTATACCTCTTCTACAAAAGTATTTCCTTGTCAAGATAATCGATGGGAATAGATCAAGATATAATATTTAAATCAATCTCGGTTTTTGTAAACTTAGAATCACATTACAATATGTAGGGAGTTAGACTAGCTTGGTTTGTCACGTTAAACTAAGACGAAGTACCCAAGTCAACTAACAAAAGTTAAGGTTTAAAATTCTAAAAGTTTAAGTTAAGAAAGCATGAAACAAAACTTCCAAAATTAAACTAATATAATCATACTAATCACACTTCTTTGAAAGAAAATCACACTTATACTCAAAATCTATTTGATGATTATGCATGCACTAGGTCCCAAAGTTGCAATGGTTGACTTCTTGTCTTCTATTTATCATGCTCAAATGATTTTCAAGTATTTACACTAAAATCAAATGCTTGGAAATGTAAACTACAAGAATTGAGAATAATACTCAAGTAGGTCTAGTTTGATGGACTATGAATGCATTGGGGCCTTTTCTAGTATGAGGGCGAAAGTGATGGACATATTTCCTATTTTTTTACTCAATCCAACACTAATTGAGAAGCCAAGAATGCACTATGGCCTTTTCCACTTGTGAGAGTGAAAGGGATGGGAAATCCTAGTCTCATACTTAACTTATCAATTATATTGTCAACAAATCATTAACTAATCTAAGAAAGCTAAATCTATGATGTCTTGAAGCATTACCACTTTGGTGAGTTATGAATGCACTATGGCCTTTTCTACTTCTAAGAGACGAAGGGAAGGTCACTCCTAATCATATACTTAACTAAGATAAACATTAAAAAAAAATTCCTCATGTACATCAATTGATAATGATAATTTGGTTCATGAATAGTGACTAATTAAAGAAATATATACAACAACAAAAAACAAGTGTAGATAATAAATAAAATGAGTATGAGAAACAAGCTTTATGAACAAGTTATGAACATATCAAGCATGGAATTGCAAGTATATACAAGATAAATAAAAACACGTGAAAAGGAAAGTTTTTTTTATCATAAATATGACAAAAATAACACGAAGAATATATACCAGAAATGATAACCAACAAGTAAAATGAGTATATAAGCTTAAAGTGTGGGGGGCCTCCACTCCTTAGCATGCACGCCTTTGAGACTACCAATTAAGAAAACTCAACAAGCTTCATATATTGATGAAATAAACATCTTCAAAACTACAACACAACTCTGGAGATTTAAAACTAAAACCAAAGTTCTCAAGACTGAAATATGAAAATTACCAACTTACAAACTTTTGAAAGTCTTTACATGCTTGGGTACTTATACACAAAGTTTTGAAACCAAAATTCCATAAAATCTCTAACCATCAGCTAAAATTCTATTTTAGTTAGCTACTTGGGCCTAGCTCCACCTTTGGAGTGCCTCCAAATCAAGTGAAAATCCTCAAATATAAAAATTGTTTTAAGTTTTAGGCTAAAATAGAGTATTATATTGCAAATAGGTTATGTTGACCAACCATTGTCCAAGAACATGCCAGTCAAGTTTTGGGGAACCAAAAGGTATTCTTCCATCTCTGGTTCATAAAGAACAAAATCCATATTCTAGAATTCATCTAGTTGTCCTACACATGTCCTTATAAATGAGTATTTACTAGAAATCCCATTTTCTTGTAATTTCCTTATAAGATTTATTTCTTAATGCATAAATATTGTCAAAAATTCATGAATTCGAAGAAAATCATTCAAATACCTTTTTGATGCACTTTTAGTCCAAAATTAGGATATAGTAGATAAAATATATTACAAAGTAAGTTTATGAGGTTGGATTAGGGTTTTGGTTAACAAAAAATGAGCATAAAAAACCACCCAATATCTCCCCCAAAGTAGAGATGTTGCATGTCCTCATGCAACCGATACTCTTTCAAATCCCTTTCTTCGTATGTTTCTCTTAGAAGAACATCAACATTTGGTTGAATTGGTCTCTAAACCTAATCCTAAACTTGTCCCTATTGAATGAGTAATAACACCCTTAGACTCTAGTTCCTATTTCTTGAAGCTCTCTTCTGTTGGAACCACTTTTATGCATGTTTGGACATGAGGATAGTGTCTTTCTTAATATTTTTGTTTTTCTGTTTCAAACTCTCATTCTCTTCAATACTTATTCTACTTTGATTTCTACGTAGTTCAGTTTGAATTTTCATGTATCATTATAGGACCTCCATTTCCTCCACTTTCTCTTTTAACTTCTTGGTTTTCTTATCTTTCCTCTATTTTGGACCATTGGAGGAATTATCCTTTTCTTATTCATCATTATATTCATTATGTTCTTCATGAACTGTATCATTCTCTTGATAACTTGTATCATGCCCTTTATAAGTTGTATGGTCCTCCTCTTTTTGTTCATCATATTATTTATAGTCATTTCATATTCTTCATAAATTGTATCATGGTCTTCATTATGCTCATTATGTTATCCAAAAATAGTTATATAAAATTTCTTATAAATTGTGTTATAGTGGTCATCTTCAGCTTCCATTTTTTGTGTCTTATCTATAATTTTTTGTTGATATTGATCCACCCGTCGAGCAGAGGTATTGAATGAGGAATATCTTATTCTTGGCCTTTTAATAATCTTAGCAATAGCTTCTTTATTCATGCAATCTCCTGATTTTCCTCTACTCGTTTCTTAGCCATAATTCTTGTTATTCTTCTGCTACTAACATTGGCCTATTTAGTTTTCCTTTATGATTTTCTGACTTGAGATTTTTGTGGAGGTATTTCTTGTACTTGTTCTTCTTCCATCTCTACTCCTTGATCATCACCTTTCTCAATAAATTGGTTTTCAATGAGGAAACCTCTCCTAGTTTTGTTGACTTTTTGAACTCATTTTGAATTATTATTTTGATCAATTCATGATGGCATAAGCTCCTTTCTTCATTTACTAGTTGTCTCTATACATTCTTAGTCATCCTTGTAAGACAGTTGAGGAGGTATAAGGGTATATTGATGGGCATATATTTGCTAAAGTGTTGAAGTAATATAATATGGTACAAGTAAATGGGGTTGTACCTTCTCTCACATGTGATATTTTTCATAATCAAATATATTGGTTCATTTCAAGGGTATCAAAGCCAACTCCTTGAAACACCATTAGTCCAATTCATTGATTTTCTAGACTTCTCAAGGAAGGGGGTCCATATTTTCTCCTTAGGATGCATGTTCTCAAACCATTATTCCCCTCCCAATGGAAATATTGTCGCAAGACTAATTATGTGTTATGAGAGGTGTAGTTCTAATTTTCCAACTTTGGCTATAAAATCATCAAAATTGTATAGAAATCCTTTTGTCACTACAACATTCTATACTTTAAGGTTATTGAAGAATTGTTTCCATCCTACCCCTTGGAGTAGGCTTTCAAATTCTATTTTAAATTTATCAATGTCAAATTCCTCTAGTTGATATCTCATAGCCATTAAAGTTTCTTCAATAAAACCTTAATAAAGAATATAGTTTTTAAACCTATAAATTTTTATAGGTTTGGAGAGAATTAATTGGCACTAAATTTTCAAAAATATGACAAGAATATGAAATTCATATTGTCTCAAAACAAAGCACTGTGATAGTCTTAGAAGAAAAACCAATAGAGCAAGGACTGTGATAGCCTTAGAAGAAAAATCATTATTTTCTCTACTCGAAATATTCATCATTTTCGTTGTCTTTCAAAATCTTAATTAGTAGTAGGGTTTATCATTGTAGAGAGGTAGGATTTGACACGTAATTGGTTTAACCTTGAAGCCTTAGCAATTGAAAAGTTGATCTTGAAACCCTTACTTTGTATCTTTGTCACTCTTAAAATAATAACAATTTAGTTCAGTGTGTTTACATGTAGCTTTTCTAACATAAGAACTAAAATTTTCAAATAGTTTCTTTATAGCTTTGTGTCACAAAAATTAATGCTCCATGTGGTTTGAATTAAGGTCATACATTTCCACAAATACCCTCAAGGCCAATGTCAAGTATGCTCTACACATAATTTGCTTGTTGTTTTGAACAACTTCAAAAGAGATACTCTCACTTTGTTTTGAACATTTCCAATCAAGTATTGTCCTAATGTGGCTACCACCTTATCACTTGCTTGAATTTTGGTAAATTTACTCGATCCTCATATTATGGAAAACATGCAAGGATTGACTGGTTTAAACAAATCTAAGTATAACTAAGCATCATTTAAACATTTTTAATGGCAGTCCCATTTTGTGAGAATTCAACCATAAGTATAGTGTCAACTTTTTCATGAGAAGATAGGCCATGTGTAATCCTATTTCGAATAGTTGTAGATTTGGATCGGCTCCCACATTCTCAACTAGTTTATTTACCTTCACATATTTTTTGCACGAAAAATTTTCATCCAATTTTGAGATGGAAATACTCATGGCGACATAAGTACATGAACATAGACCTAAAAATATATTTATTTTTAATAATAGTCCTCAATTCCTTCTCATAATAGTCCTAAAACAGACTTGTCAATTTTTGTACCTTGCAAAAGTCTTTCAAAAAAAGAACACTTCGTTTAATGATGAGTTAACCTTGAAAATGGAGAATTTCCATATCAGGTGTTTGAGTAAAACCTTGCGGAGATAAGTTGAAAATACAAGTTGAAAAAATAGTTTTATTATTTTATTTTTTTAATATTTTTACTTTTTTACTCCAAACATGGTAAATCGTCCCTGTGGTTCTTATAAAGTTTATTTTGGTTTTACATTTTTCTTAGGAGGCTCATTTTAGACCTCAAAAGTCCCCTAATGGCTATAAATATATATAGTAAGTAATAGCTACATTTTAGACAAATGGATAGAATATTAGGCTTTTATCTCAAGGTTAGGAATTCAATGAATTTGAGCTAGGATACCTTTATAAAAGGAGCTGAAATTAAAGATAAAGTTATTATAGAGAATATAGTGGAAATTAGGATTTAAATGCAGCATGGAGAATATATACCTTGCAATATAGTATTGGTTTTAAGTGTTGAAATTTTTTAGGTTTTCGAGCATCAAAAATTTTGAGAATGATGGCACATTAAAAGGTATTATTATCACTACTTTTAAGTGAGGATTTTCAATAAAATTTGAAAGCATTAAGAAACAAATCTTATTGACTTGTACTACCACTACAATTGTGTTACATGTGTTCCTTGTGTTGACTTTTGTTGGTTCTCATGAACTAATATGTTGTTTGTGAACTTCTTTGTCTTTGGTAGGTCTTGTTCTCGTCTTCTTTTGGAGATTGAAAAAAATTGGCTAGCTTGAGTAGTCTTCCACTTTTTCAGAAGTGCTTCTATATTCTTCAAAGAAGAGAGTAGTTTCCTCAAAGGTGGATAGAATGTTGATATTATCCTTGTATTAGAACGAGGTCAGTGTTTCTAGAAGTAAATATAGTAGTTCATACAAATATTTATACAACATTTTTTGAAACTTTTTTTTTGTAAGCAAGTCATTCAAATTATATTGACAAAAATGTTACAGGCAATAGAGTTTACGCAAGCTTGGGTGGAGCAGTGATGGTGTACCCATGAGACTTGTTCTTTTTCGGCTACATTTCAATGGCTAGCGGACTCCCTGGGAGGCTTCTCCTGGGAGATGATAGTTTGACATTGCGAAAACCAGGTGACATTTGAGAGTTAACTCTATGTGAACTAGGTCAAAGCCATATTGTCTTCCACCCCTTTATTGGCAAGGAGATATGCTAATATGTTTGCCTTCCTTCTTGTGTGAATGAAAATAATTGCCCGCCCTTCTATAATGATTGTTGCTAGTGTTAAAATTTATGTTTTCCCACCCCGGTTTTCAGTTTCTCCTTATTTCTCCCATGTAGTTAAATGCCCTTTCCCATAACCATACA
>APFE031544671.1:10188-26094 GCA_000404065.3 Pinus taeda
GTGTAATGTAAAGGAGGTTGCCCCCTCGAAGAGGCTAAATTCTAAGGCGTTCAACTATCTTTTCTATATTTTTGTGAGTTGGTTTCATAACACAAGGCCACTCACATCAAAGATCACATCTTTCGGGACTCTTATGCACATGGATCCATTTATCCATGATGCATACAAATAGGCATATTCAAAAGACGAGGACTTCAAGGAGGTGTTTCAATAGTTGCAGAGTCAGAGTCATGTGCATCATGGTGATAGCACAATTGACTACCATCTCCAACATGGGTTACTCTACATGTTGGATAAGCTATGTGTTCCTAAGGGTGAGAAATTGTAGTTGATCAGAGAGGCTCACACCTCCAAGGTTGCAGGGCACTCTAGTATAGGGAAGACTATGGGTAACTTGCAGAGATATGTGTATTAGCCCAAGATATAAGAGAAGGTAGCTAGGTTCATAAGAGGATGCATCTTTTGTTGTACCAACAAGCCTAGCAACAAGAAACAAGATTTATATCGTCCCTTACCTATACCTAATCGTCCTTGGGAAAGCATTTCCATGGACTTTGTGGGAGGTTTACTGGCAACTAGGAAAGGACATGACTACCTATTCATGGTAGTTGACATGTTAAACAAGATGTGTGTTTTGATGCCTTGTAAAAATACCATAAGCGGGAAAGAAGAAACAAATTGTTCTTTGGACAGGTCTGGGTGCACTTTGGGATACCAAGGAGCATCATTTCAGACAGGGATACAAGACTTCTTATTGCATTTTGGACTACATTATGGGTGAATATGTACAAAAATTTGAAGAGATATACAACATTCCATCCACAGATAGATGGGCAAAGAAAAGTAGTCAACATGACTTTGGTGCAACGTTTGAGGGGATACAACCAAAGGATTTCGAAGACCTAGGATGAAAATTTGGTATATATACAACATTATTACAACAAACCACTCAACACTTCCACATGAAAGTCCCCATTTGAGACTTGTTTTGGATATTTTCCACCTTCCCATTTGGATAATGCATATGGACAACAAGGATGACTAAGGGAATATCTTACATGAGATGCTTTGAGGGCTGATAAGTTTATAGAGGAGATCAGATAGATCCATATATAGGTAAGAGAAACATTGAAGAAGTAACAAGAAAAGTATAAGGCCAGGCATGATCAACACATAATAGAGAAGTCATTCAATGCGGGAGATAGAGTATGGTTACAGTTGAACAAGGAGAGGCTACAGGGGCCTGGTAAGAAAATAAAGGCTCTGAGGTATGGTCCCTTTGAGATACTAGTAAAGGTGGTTGATAATGACCATCGACTCATTTTACCACCATATATGCTCAATTACGCAGTTGTGAATGTAGAGAATCTGAAACTCAATGAACCTTCCATGCTAGATTAGGAAGAGGAACAGGTCCTACCTCCCATGGAGGATTTGGAAAAGATGCTCATGAAGAGTTAACAAAAGATATAGTTTTGTAGAAGAGGTCCAGAACAACAAGACATGGGCAACATGATGTTTGGGATATTGGATTAAAGGGATGACTTCCAAGCAAAGATAAATGGTACACCAGAGAGAAGGTGGAGGAAACATTTCATCACCTCATTCAATAGAAGCTTTTGGGGATCAAGAGCCTCCCAAAGTAGTGAGGTGTGATTTAGACTCGATCATTAAATTGTTTTTCATCCATCTTGATGCATTTGGAGTGGAAAAAGTGGAGGAATCATCTCACGAGAATGTTTTTACCAGCAGCACCCAGTTTGGAAAAACATGGTCTAAAACCTTCCAGGAGTGTTTTGAGGCATCAAATGACGTTTTTTGGGGGGTAAAAATTAACGCTTTTGCGTAACACCATTTATTTCTATCCTACACACATAGATCTTTTCAATGGTGCAAGAAGTGCATCATTCAAACTCCGTATGAAAAAATTATGCCACTCAGAAGTTGACCTTCCTGTTTTCACACCTATAGTTCAGGAGGATGTCGTGTCAACCCCCGTTATTCATGGAAAGGGGGCTAGCCATGTGATTATGATGTAAAAGGCTCTAGAAGAGTCTATATTATAACTCTAGTTAAGAGTTTATGTAGTCAAAATTAACCACTAGTAGGCTATCGAGTTGTGTTATAACCAGGCCACTAGGAGGAAGAGACATTCCATTCTTTTGAGAGAATTTTGTTCCATAGTTGAACAAAGATAGCTAGCAGAGATTGGAGGTGGAGCACATAGAGAGGATTTGTGCACTATAGTAGCCCATGGGCCACAGGCATTGCTTCTTTGTACCTACAATCATATTTCCAAGCAGAGAAAGAGAGGGAAGCGACCTCACCTTCTAGTTGGGTTTTCTCTCAAAAGGGTTTCCTAGAGAGCACATCTTGTGTATTATGTGCTTTTGTGCTTATTTTTCTGTTCTCTACTTTTCTACATAATTTCCATTCACATGCATGCACTAATTATAGTTAAATCTACAGATCTTAAAGTTTAATAAAATTGTAATAGTGTAGAATATCATATTTTTATTATAATATTATCATATCTATTGTGATGAACTATCTAATGGAATATCCATGGAAGTTTATGGATCAAACTTACTCCACTCTGGTTATAGGTCGAGATTCTAACATATTAGTCCTTTACCCTATTCAGACTTGCTACTACTCTACCTCAAGACCAAACGTGTTTTCATGTTTTGTATTCTGGACAATGAGTTTGGATGCTTTGTTAATGTAACTCATGACATATATTATCCCTTAAAAGGGTTTTTATTTTTGGACTCTTCATTTTGTGTGCACATGAATTGAGCCTCTTTAAAGTAAGTTTTATATATACTTGGAGAATGAAGAATTCCTAGTGCTTTTTTATATATTTCCTAGATGTTTATTGTAATGACACATATTTTTGAGAAAATAATTCACCACTTAGATACAACGTCTTTTCTTGTAACTATTCATTGTTCAAAGTTGAATGATTACAATATTTACTAATTACAACATAATCTATTTATGACTAAAAGGCTCTTATTTTTCGTTTGCATGAATTCACATATATATGTATGTGATACACTTGTTTTTGTTTAACCTCATTGAAAACATTGATATACAAATACATGCATTCATAATTTATCTTTCCATTATTTTCTTCATCTATTGAAATCTAACTTGAAATCAACACTTAATCAATAACACTAACATATATTGAATTTTATTTTGAACATTGCATAAGTTATTGTATTGAACTACATAATAAACATATTTTCTTTAAATTTCTATGTACTATACTAGTCCGCAGAATATTTAGTATTCTTTCCATTTCATACAAATGTAAATGAAACGTAGCAATAATTAAACAATTCCAAATCCTTCCTATGGCTAAATAAATAAGTATACAATTAAAAATACCGAATTGATACAATATTTTTATTCCTGGAAAATTAATGAACACATACTTGTCTCCTCCCAACCTTGACACAACAAAATACTTGCCCCCCCCCCCCCCCCCACTAACAACTAGGCATGTAATATTTCTACTATATGCTAATCATTGCTTCTCTTTATTCTTTCCAAGTTTTCTCTTAGAATAATTGAGACAAAAGCAAGAGAATTCCAATATATTATCCATATACCATTATTTGGGTGGTTAATAATGACCTCCACCTCACCAACTGGTGGCAGGTGGTTGTTTGCTCATTAATGAGCTCATGTTTCCCACTCTTGAGGATAACTCCTTGTCTTTTAGGGAACATTTAATTGTCCAATATCATAATTTTTGAATTAAATATAACCAACCAGATTAGATGCCTAGGACATGCTGATGGATAAAATAATAACTTTTCATACTTAAATTGTGGCTTTTTTCCTCATTCAACCATATGACTCAACCATTAATTTCCCACTTTTGTCTTCATTTACAAAATAAAAACATAATTACAAATTTTACAAATAACTATTATCAGTAATGAATGACTAATAATTAAAATGTTCATATGTTTTTCATGTAGCATACTTAACCAAATAAAATAAGAAATAAAATTATGCATAATTATTTAGAATCACATCATTAAACTAGGGGATATCACATCCTCCCCCACTTAAATTTGACATCGTCTGAGTGTCTGATCAACATATTTTTTGAAAACACACCCCAACTTCATCAAAATACAGAAGCATATGCTTCTTTGAAAGCATCCTCCAACTCCCAAGTTGCTTCCTCTAGACTAAAGTGTTTCCACTGAACTTTCAACCACATTACATTTTTATTCTGGATCTTATCTACCATCTGGTCTAGAATACACATTGATTCTAATAGGAACTCCCCTTCTAGTTCCACCTTTACAACATGCCAATCAATTACATGAGATGGATCATGTAAATACTTTTTCAATAGTGAAACATGAAATACATTATGAATTTTAATGTTGGCAAGTAGGGCTAGTTGATAAACAATAGGTCCAAGTATAGCTAACACCTCAAAGGGTCCACAACATCTAGGAGATAACTTAGCATAATTGCCAAATATCAGTGTACTCTTCTAGGCTTGACCTTTAAATACACATGATCCCACCTTAAATTCCTTCAGATTTCATTGAAGGTTTGAATAACTTTTCTAACATTATTGGGATATTTCCAAATTCTATTTAATCCGCTTGACCATCTCTTCCATTTCCTTTAACATGTTTGGCCCTAATACCAATATGTTTTTAGGATGATCCTAACTCAGGGGTAATTTGCATCTTCTTCCATATATCACTTCCAAAGGGCTCATTTTTAAAGAGTTTTTACAGCCATTATTATAAGAAAATTATGTTAAGTCTAGGTACTCCTCCCATTTAGTTTGTTTGTATTTTACATACATCCTTAAGATATCCTCTAATATTTGATTGGTGCTCTTTGTTTGACCATCAGTTTGAGGATGATAGGATGTACTAAAGTTTACCTTTGTTCCCATAATTTCAAATAGTCCTTTCCAAAACTTGGATGTGAAATTTGCATCCCTATCTGGAATCATAACCTTAGGTACTCCACGAAGCCTAAAAAATTTTCTCATAAATATTTCTACAATTTTATGGCCTTAAACGTGGATTTGACTGGAACGAAATGTGTTCCTTTACTAATCTTGTCAACTAAAACCATAATGGCATCATGTTGTTTCCTTATTTTTGGTAATCCAATGATGAAATTCATTGAAATGATATCCCATTTCCACTCTCGAATGGGTAATAGTTGTAACAAACCATTAGGATATTGATGAGATGATTTAACTTGTTGGCACTCAAGGCATCTGGCTACATATTCAACTATCTCATTTTTCATATTTGACCAATAAAAACCCCTAATTAATGTAGTAATCAACTTTTTATAACCAAGGTGACCAGTTGTTGGTATTTTATGTCGCTCATCTAGGACAAAAATTTTCAGATTCATATCATTAGGTATACAAATTCTTCTTTTAAAAAACAAACAATCTTGGCTATTAATTGAAAAATCATCTTTTCCTTCATCTAATTTTTCACTTTTCTGTACATTTTCTTTGATTTTTAGCTACTCCCACTCAGAATTTGTAGTTGTTTTGACTTTTTCTACTAAATTTGTTGACCAAATGATTGTTGATGTAGCACAAATCTGATTATTTTTTCTACTTAAGGCGTCATCTATTTTGTATTCTTTTCCTTTGATATGTGCAATCTCAAAATCATATTCACTAATAAATGCTAACCATCTTGCTTGTCTAGCATTTAAATTAGGTTGATAAAATAAGTATCTGAGACTAACAATAGCTTTCGTTAGCAGAAATTTCCTCCCTATTAAGTAATGTCTCCACATTTTGAATACATGGATAATAGTTGCTAGCTTTAGGTCATGATTAGCATAGTTTTTCTCATGTTCTTGCAAATTCCTAGATTCATAGGAAATAGCATAACCATCCTGCATCAAAACTCCCCCTAGACCTTACATACTTGCATATATACATACCAAAAATTCCTTATTAGGATCAACCAATTTTAAATTGGATTTGTGGTCAAAAGTTGTTTTAGTTTATCAAAACTATCTTGACACTTTTGACTCCACTCAAATTTGATCCCCTTCTTTAGTAGATTAGTGATTGGATAAGAAAGTTTAGAGAATCCCTCTATAAATATCTTATAATATCCTGTGATGTCCATAAAATATTTAACTTCTTCCACATTCTTGGATGTTGGCCACTCCATTATTTCTTTTATCTCCTCAATATCTACAACAATCCCTTCTTCTAATATTGCATGTCCTAGATAATGAATTTGTTGCTAGTAGAATGAACACTTGTTGAATTTAACATACAGTTCATTATCTTATAGAGTTTGAAGGACCATCTATAGATGTTGTTCATGCTCTTCCTTACTCTTCGAGTATACTAGAATACCGTCTATAAAGACAATTACAAACTTATCTAGGAATGGTCTTAATACAATGTTCATGAGACACATGATTGTAGCAGTTGCATTAGTATGCCTAAATGGAAGTACTAAAAATTCATAGTGTCCATAACGTGTGTGAAATGTTGTCTTATATATGTCTTCATACTTAATTCTAATATGAGGATATCATGATCTTAGATCAATTTTGGAGAAAATAGAAGCCTCTATAACTTGATCAAATAAGTAATCTATTTTGGCGAGGGGATATTTATTTTTTATGGTCATTTAATTCAACTATCTATAGTCTATGAACAATCTCAATATACCATCTTTATTTTTCACAAAAGACATTGGTTCTCCCTGATGTGCCTCCTTTATAGGTAAATAATAAGGGCCATCTAGCCTTCCTTCAACCTATATTTACCTCTTTCCTAGAAATTAATGGCATTTTTTTACTATTATGTGGTTATTAGGAAGACTAGAGGATGATTATCATATATTGTGGCACAATATGATTAATGTGTAGGAAAAGAATGCATTTACTATGCAGAGATATGTTGGAAGGCAACTGGAGAAGATGTAGGAGGATTGTCTCCTACATTTACTCATGACGAACCTCCTTTATAAGAAAATAGTGCATTTATTATGTAGATATACCTTGAAAGGCAGCTGGAGAAGATGTAGGAAGATGGTCTCCTACATTTACTCGCCCAAATCTCAACTTGCTCCCTACATTTATTCACTTCCAATTTGAAGATCCACTGGCAACTAATGAAATTGAGGGCTACAGGGACTAAGGTCCATCTTTCCATGACTTTTGGAGGGAAGTAACCCTCTTTCCAAGGAGGTTTCCCCTTAGTTACTTTTGTATAAATAAGCAAGCCTAAGGGCTCAATGAGATTTGAATTGTTGCAGGATGATAGAGACCATTAGGAGCTAAGAACTTGTTTTTTCCATTTCTGATGTGCTTGAGCACTATTTTATATTAATGAAAAGTTTTCTTTTGATCCATAACTGAGTTTGTTTTAGAGGGATGAATCCCTTTGAGTTAGGGCCTAACCCAAAGGCTTTAGTCTCTATTATTTGTATATTTCATTCATGCAATTTTTTTTTATTTTTTATTTTATTTTATTATTTTATTTATTTTTTTCCGAGCAATATTTTCCTTGTTTTTCTAGCATACTGTTTTTAGAAAATCTCTTGTGAAAGTCTTCCAATCACCTACCTTGTTGGATGCATGGTTGGGGATACAATATTGGAAAGCCAAAATATATATAGTTGCTTTCTTTTGTAGTAGTTAGGTATTTTACATACTATGTTTTCTACACATGTAGTGATTGATATAGCATTCTTCTTTGAGCCCAAGAAGCATATTATCTTATGTATGTAGGTATTTTGCATGCTATGAGTTAGATTGCATTTTAATTCAGTAGATAGATTTCAAATAAAATTCAGCTCATCCTTTCTTGGTTATTTCCATTTTTTTGCAATCTAGTTATTAGTTTGGCACTATTTTCAAGTTGCAAAAGAATCATTTATCTGGTGTGAAGGTACTCCTATGTTTTTGCAAGGTTGGAATTTTCATTTCCACTCCTCTCCCCACCATCATCCTCTTTATTCTCACCTCACAACTCTCACAAAACACTATCCACTGAAAACACATTTATGGGTTATTGAAGGCTACCATGTGCATTTTTTTTTGTGAAAGATGGGCCCGTGAAGGGTACTAGGACTGGAAAATGCCTCACACAACCTTCATCTACACTCCACTACCTTTATGCACCTTCATATCTCCTTTACCCCCCTCAGAATGCTCATGGTCCTATAGAAAAATAGGGCAATCTTGTAGCATCATGTAGCACTGTGTAAAATTGGCCAAAAGTGCTCCTAAAGGTTTATTTTTTCCTCCTAGACTTGAGTAATGTCCCCTAGGATCTGAAACTATGATTGCGAGATAACAAATACCACTTAGGACTTGCCTTTCACCCATTTCAATTCATTTATGCAATTAGGGTTAGTGGTAATATAGTGATGATTTTCTTGATTATCTCATGAAATATCTAATGAAGTTTGTCACCAAGTCTACTATCTTTGGAACGAAAGGATTAACGGTTGATTACATGTTTTCTTTCCTTATGTAAAGTAGATTAGGATTGCTTACTTTGATTTATGCTTCTTAATATAGGATTTATATTTCAAGCATTATTACTTCCATTTCATAGACTAGGTTTCCTTCTTATGCCACATTTACATTATGCAAGTATATTAATGTTTACGTTTCTGCAAGTAGCGTATCCTTTACATTTCTACATATAGGGTTAGCATTTACATTTGAGCAAGTATCATTTCCATTGCTTTGCAAATAGAGTAACATTTCCATTTCTGCAAATAGAATAGAACTCTCCTTTCATACATTTTATTTCCTTATCAATCTAGAATCAAATGATAGAGTGGTCTTTGTGTGCCTTGGTCTTGTCCATTGCTTGAAAACTACATGATTAGAGCTTAGCCTACTGTGAATATATAAGCATTTTCACCTCTTAAGTTTTTACAAACCCTAGGTTGATAATTAAATCTTGTAGCTTTGAGAATTGCAAGAATCTTGTTGCAATATTAAGGCTCATCACTCCCCAAGGGGATACATTTTTCCTTATGTTATTTTTCTCTAAGAGTTATTGTAATTGAATTTTCAGCTCCATTAGTTCAAGGATACTCATTCTGTATAGGGCCTTGGACACTGGAACAACACCTGGTATAAGATAAATGGTGAAATCAATATCCCTCCTTGGAGAAAGTCTTGGTATTTCCTTTGGAAAGACATCCTTATATATCATTAAGATTCAAGCTAGCTACCACTGAGGGTCCCCTAGGATACTATATAGGAGCTACAAGGCTAAACAATAGATGTTATAGGACTAGAGTTCAATGCTACATTGGTTGCACACAACTGCTACAAGATTGTAACCAGTTGTTACGGGATAGGCTTGAGGGGTGAAAATGGCTAGATTTGGTGTGATTTATTTGACAAAACCCCAAAATACATGAAGGAGTCTCTAAGGGAGGGGTAATTCATGCATTTTCCCTCAACTTCTATGCAAGAAAATTGAAAAACTGGGTCAATTTCTGTATCCTATAGCAAGCCCTAGAAATTTGGATTTTTCAAACCCTCTGTTTCTTTTATGTGCCGAAAACATGATAATAAAATAATGATTTTTGTTTAGTTTGGCAGATAATTTTCATACATCTAGTCAAAAGAAGAACACCATTCCTCTCATCTTTGTTTTGAAGCCCCAAGATTACCAGAAATAGATAATTGACTGAAAATACTTTGAAATAAACTTAGAGGAGCCACAATAGAGAACATGGGAGGAAGCTTCAATAGAAGGGAATCCATCTAATAAAAAATAATCCACCAACATTCTCTTTCAGAGACATCTTCATAACTCACCAATATATGGGGTTCTTTGAGATAATTAAAGGATATGATGATGAAATAATCCATGAATTTTCCATGGCCCTTCAATCTCAGGGGGAAGATAGTACCACCATTGTTGTAAGAGGGTTTTTCATCCATATCAATGCAAAAATAATTAGCATGGTGACCACATTGGCTTTAGGAGTTAGGTGGGCCAAGAAGGATAGGATATAAGTCATCATAGCTAAAAAGAATTTATTCCTCCTTGAAGAAAAGCTAATTGAGGAAAAAAATAGAGTCACAAGAGAAATCCTTCCCTACCCATGGGATGAAGTATACTACAACATCTTAAAATACATATCTTGTGAGGGAAGGATAGGTTTTGTATATGGTTATTAGTTTAGGCTACTTTATGAGCTAAGGTTCCAGACAAAATTTCCTATCCGAAGAAGGCTCAATATTCCCCACTTTCTTCTTTAGTCCCTAATATAAATGAGCCATAGGGTGAGAGAATGGAAACAAAAATACATTTCTCATCATGGGCTCATAAGGCTCATTATCATGGATGTATTGAGTCAACTCAAGAACACTATACTATGGACATAATTTGTAGACATGGATAGTGAGGCCTTCATTGAGACTCAAGCCCAACCTATGTTATAACATGAAGAGATCACAAAACATAGTGCTACTAAAGAAGAGGATGAATAAGAGAAGGAGGAAGGAAAGAGAGAAGAAGTTGAAGGGGAGGAAGAAGAAGAGATATTAGAGGCAACAAAAGAGACCCTTGGGGAGGCTTTTAGACCTCAAAAAAAGAGAAAACAAGAGCAAAAAGTAAGCCTCTTAGAAGGTAGCACTGAACAAGAGGTGGTTACCACCCTAGCAGCCCACACCTTTTAAAATCAAAAGGAGGCATCCAAAGCAAGGCCCCTTATATTTCAAGAGAATGAGTACCAGAATCAAACAAGGGAAGCCTTAGCCTCCTTCAACAATCCCAATCATAATTGTATAATCTGTTAGCCACAAAGAAGGGGAGTTGGGACAAGGAACGAAGAAAATTGAATAAGTCACCTCCCTCAAGGCCAAAGGAAAGAATCATCATACCTCCAAAAGAAGGACAAACACTAGGGAATCTTGCGAAAAGTAACTACGAGTAGGAACTACCCAATTATAGGAAGAGACAGGACTATTATAGGAAAGAGATTATTTGCTACAAGAAGGGATAGATTTACTACAAGAAGGTGGTGTGGGACCACAAGACCTCTAGAAGCCTAATCCACAACCTAATCTTGGGTCCTACTACAAGTTCTATGTGGAAGGATGAATCATACCTGAAAAATTTGTAGTCCCCATGCTACTTGAGCTAGACAGAGAGAGAAGTCAAAACTATTGATGGATATAAAGTTATAAATCAAAGAAAGTTGAGGATGTGAGCCTGATGGAAGAAAATATGAAGAATATAGCTCAATAAATGGTTTATTTAAGATTAAGAGAGTCAATCGCGTGAGAGAAATTACAAATGGAAAATTATAGGTTAAGAGAGCAATTGTAGGAGAGAGAAGGAGAACTTGCCACCATGGAAATCTTGGTTATGGATGCCATTCAGTGCAGAAAACCATCCAAATCATATGCAATATTCATCAAAGAAAAATGTATACAATTTCAAATCAAAACTTAGGCATAATATGAATCTCTCCCATTTCATAATTATAGAAAGTTTATTGATTTTTGTCAGCAAGTTGGCATTGAGGATAGGGCCAAATTAGCTTAATTTTTCATGCACAATATGATTCTCGCAAATATGAACTTTTGGGACCCTAATTCAAGATTAGGTGATGCACAACTAATGACCTTATCCTCTTGGCTTTCCCATGAGGAAGCAAGGGTTGAGTAAGTAAAGAAGGTTATGACTAAGGAAGCAAATGAGCCTCTATATATCAAAGAAAAATTAATAATTCCCAGGGCTATCATAAGAAATCATCACATCATCTATATAGACCCTCAATTATCCCCTCGCTACTTAGAAAAATAAGAGTAGGCCATCCTACATTTAGAAGACATTTTAGGATGATAGGGACTAAGATTTTGCAAGGTTGTCAAAGGATTTGGCATACTCTACCACACAATCTAAAGGTTATGGAATACCACTCCCCCGATAGGTTTAGGAATGCCTTAGATGGAACCCCAATCTATAAGAGGATTGTTCAGAGGTTGAAGATCAATTGGATAGGGCTAAAATTTAGTCTTCCTTTGTTATTGGGTTTACAAGAAATAAGAGGTCAAGAATAGGAACAAAGGGAGTGGGTAGAAATAGAGGAAAATGTAGGTTTTTATCCATAAGAGGGCACACCATCTGAAGTGCCTTGGGATGTCAGAGAGGCTACCAAGGTGATGCATGAGCTACAGATCAATGATTAAGTTGCTTAGAGGATGAGAAACACCTTCAACAGTGGGGTGATGATGGGCCTCCTTTATAGGTAAATATAAGGCCCATTTGGCCTTCCTTCAGCCTATATTTACCTCTTTCCTTGCATTTAATGGAATCATTTTTACTATTATGTGGTTATTAGGAATACTAGAGGATTATTACCATATCTCATGGCCTAATGTGATTAATGTGCATGAAAATAGTGCATTAGAATGCATTTACTATGTAGAGATATGTTGGAAGGTAGATGGAGAAGATGTAGGAGGATGGCCTTCTACATTTACTCATGATAGGCTCCCTTTATAGGAAAATAGTGCATTAGAATTCATTTAATATGTAGAGATACATTGGAAGGAAACTGGAAAAGATGTAGGAGGATGATCTCCTACATTTACTCACCCAAATCTCGACTTGCTCCCTACATATAGTCGCTTTTAGTTTGAAGATCCACTGGCAACTAATGAACTTGAGGACTAAAGGGAACAAGATCAATCGTTTTAGGAATTTTGGAGGGAATCAACCCTCTTTCCAAGGAGGCTCCCCCTTAGTCAATTTTGTATAAATAAGCAAACCTAGGGGCTTAATAGGATTCGAATTTTAACGGGAGGATAGAGGCCATTGAGAGCTAAGAACTTGTTCTTTCTATTTCTAATCTACTTAAGCACTATATTGTGTTACTGAAAATCTTGTTATTGATCAACACCTGAGTTTGTTTCAGAGGGTTGAGTCCCCTTCAGTTAGGCCCCAACCGAGAGGATTTAGTCTCTCTTATTTGTATATTTCTTGTAGAATTAAGGCTTCTGTGATCCATCATAGTTATAAGAAGAATTTCGGCGTAAATCACATATAGAAAGACCTTTGTCGACGCATTTCGAACCAACCAGTGTGGTTCATCGTCAGGACAAGTTGAAGAAACAGATTTAGCTTTGCATGTTAAATAGTTAGAGCAGAGCTTCCAACAGCTATCTTGCCCAATGACTAATTTTGACTTAGGGCTAGAGTCAAAAAGTCATTCTGATAATTTAAAGGAAGTTAGTTTTCATGGTGACCAAACCTTAGTATATATAAAATGAAATAATTTTAGAAGGTGTTTAAGTTAAAAGTTAGTTAAAACTATATCTTTTAATAATAATAAATGTAATTTTAATGGGAATTAGTTAGATTGTAGACCTTACTTTTGTATATAAATATATAATGGTTAGTTAGAATAACTATTTATTAGAATGAGAAATTACTAGAAATTAAACTAAATAAATAAATACCTAAAAGATAAAAATGAAATAATTTAAGTAGGTGTTTAAGTTAAAAGTTAGTTAAAACGATATCATTTAATAATTAAAAATTGTAATTAAATGGGAATTAGTTAATTTGAATATATTACTTATTATAAATATATAATAGTTGGTTAGACTAACTAATTGTTAGACCGAGAAATTACTAGAAAGTTAAAATACATAAATAAATAACTAAAATATAAATTCAATAAATAAAACCAAAAACACATAAATATAAATAAGTTAATAATTTAATTCAATTTAGAACGTAAAGATTATTTATTTTTGACTTAAATATAGGTAATTTCAATAAATAATTATTTCCCATTAATTAATTTAGATTTAAAACTGATAATAGGCATTATTAACTTTTTAAACATTATATTCTCATGTCCATATCACTTGGTCAAGTATAATTAGCCGTTAGCCATTCTAGTTGACCATTTCAATATAGTCGTTGCCTCGTCAATTATAGCCATTGGATGTTCTGCTCTATCTATTTAACATGCAGTCTGGATCCGAAAAATCTTCTCAAAAAACTTGATATAGATCACAAAAGCTTAAATTCAACAATGTTATAATAAGTTTATCATTTAATTTTTTTGATAAATAAAAGATAAATTAGAAACAAAATAAATGAAAACAATCCATTTGAATGAGAAAATATTTATTCTATTTATATATAATTTATTGTAACTGTTATTTATACAATATTATATGTTTTTTTATAATTACAAACACATAATTAAATCAGAATAATATTAATCACATAAATACTTAGAGTTATATAAATTATTAAAATTCCAAATATTGGAAAAAAAATAATTAAATAAATAAAACATTTATCAACTTTGCCTTTAAAAACATTTTTTTTGGTGTAATTTTATTTTTTTACGGGCCTAATTCCAAAGGCGTCTAGCTATTTTTGTTGTCCTCGTTTCCAATATCCCTTTTCAACCTCTGTTTTGGCCCATTCAAGTGATTTACCAATGTAAAACATCGGGTGATTCAGCGATATGAACACTGAGTGATTCTACCCAAAATTATTAAGTGGACATCCTTAAAATCTTGAATTACCTTTCGTGGGTTCTTTCCCCTTCCCTAAATCAATTTTTCAATTGCAAATTTTAGCGAAATAAAACTATAAAAATAAATGCCAATAAAATCAAAGACGTGGCATATTTCTATATGACCTACACTGACGATGAAAGTCCTAATAACAACCCACCCTTAAAAAACATCTCATTAAAGTCACTAATAAAGTGCTGACAGATTTTGACTAAAAAAACCCACCAAAAAAATTTTCAAAAAATCGCATTATAAACAACTACATTTTTTTCAGAAAAATTTCCTATTGCAATTTGCCATACTCACACTTTACTTTTTCTAACACGCCGATAAATTCGCTTCAACTAAAATCAATGGAAAAATGTCACGTCTCATTCGATCGTACTCGTCAATAGACGGCAAAATGACTATGGGGGCCATCGGTCATACAAGAAACAAAATGACTATGGGGCAATCGGTCATACAAAAAATAAATTTTATTTTTCACTCAACACAATAGCGGCACGATCGTTAAAGACGTAGCTCCCCGGTAAAAGGAGGCCGTCAGATTTGATGGACTAGCCGGAATATTAATCTGACATCTGATTCCGTATGCGTTTGTCGTTTCAAACATGGATTCTGCACTACACATGCGTCCATTGACAGAAAAGGGAAAACAACCAACTTAACCAAGTAATGACAGACGCTTCTGACGAGGCCCGCGCGTCCGTAGTGTCTCAATTTTACCGCCGCCCAGTCTTTTCCGAACAGGTTGTCATTTACTATTAATACTGTTATTGTACTTAAATGACATCCACGTACCTACATCAACCATGTGCTTATGGCAATCTCAGTTTTTAATGGTCCTAAATTCATTTCCACCATAAAAAACATGATTCAAATAATGCTTTTACAAAAAAAAATTAAATTCTTTTACTCAAATTCTAGCCACTTTTGACCATCCTCACAATTCCTCCACTTCTATAAATGATTGCTTTACCATATAAATCATATTTACTATTTTAATAATTTTTTAGTTTTAAATTTCAATCTTTTTCAAAACAAATTGTCATCATCTACCTATATTAATCACATTTACTATTAAATACTCTAATTATACTAAATATAATAAATAATAAAAAGTACTAGTAACATTTTCCAATAAACTTTGGACTGACCACACAAAAAAATCAGAACAACCCCCCTATAAAAACGCCTCCTCTGTGTAATAAATAGTATACTAACCTTCATTATTACAAATACTCTAATAATAGACATTTTGGTATGGTTCGACTATTAAAAACTAAATATTAGCCATTTCATTTAACTTTAGCGTAATATTCGTGAGCATGA
>APFE031544671.1:26124-44461 GCA_000404065.3 Pinus taeda
GGAGAAAGGAAGGCTCCAGGGGGAACGAGGAAAACGAAAAAGATAAAAAAGGGGGGGGGGAAGGAAAAGAAACACTAGGACGAAGACTTCTTTGTCTAGAAGACTTGTTTATGGAAATTTCTTATGCAGGTCTTCCAATCACCTCTCTTGTGGGATGCATGGTTGGGGATACAGTATTGGAAAGACAAAAAAAATATAGTTGTTTTATTTTACAATAGTTAGGTATTTTACATACTTTGTTTTCTGCACATGTAGCGATTGATATAACAACCTTCTTTGAGTCTAGAAAGCATAATATCTTATGGATGTAGGTCTTGTGCATGCCAAGAGTTAGATTGTATTTTAATGTTGTAGATAAATTTCAAATAAAATTCAACTCTTCCTTTGTTGGTTATTTCCATTTTTCTGCAATCTAGTTATTAGTTTGGCACTCTATTCAATCTACAAAAGAATCATTTATCTAGTGTTCAAGTACTATTATTATTTTGTAGGGTTGGAATTGTCATTTCCACTCCTCTCCCCACCATCATCCTTTTTATTCTCACCTCACAACTCCCCCAAAACACTATCTATCAAAAACAAATTTCTGGGTTATTGGCCACCATGTGCATTGGTTTTTGTGCAAGATGTTCCCTTGAAGGGTAATAGGCTTGGAAAAGACCTCACAAAACCTTCATCTAACATCCACTACCTTTCCCTACCTTCATATCACCTTTACCCCCTTCAAAATGCTCATGCATCCAATCCTGTAACAAAACATGTCACTCTTGTAGCAATTCTAGAGAAATCATGTACATTGTGCAGCACTATGTAAAATTAGCCAGAATTTCTCCTAAAGCTTGATTTTTACCTCCAAGTCTTGAATAATGTCCCCTAGGATCTGAAACCATGATTGAGAGCGACCAAAGACCACATAGGACTTGCCTTTCACCTACTGCAATACGTTTTTGCAATTAGGGTTAGTGACAGATTTATGAACTTGGTAGTATAGTGATGATTTTCTTGATTATCTCATGAAATATCTAATGAAATATGTCACTAAGCATACTCTCTTTGGAACACAATGATTAAATTTTGATTACATTTTTTTTCCTTATGCAAAGTAGATTAGGATTGCTTTCTTTGATTTATGCTTCTTAATCTAATATTTATTTTTCAAGCATTGTTATTTCCATTTCATAGACTAGGTTTTCTTCTTATGTCGCATTTACATTTTGTAAATAGATTAATGTTTACATTTTCGCAAGTAGTACAACCTTTACATTTATGCAAGCAGTGCAACCTTTACATTTCTGCAAACAAAGTTAGCATTTACATTTGAGCAAGTAACATTTCCATTCCTTTGCAAATAGAGTAACATTTCCATTTCTGCAAATAGAGTAAAACTCTCCTTTCATACATTTTATTTCCTTACCAATATAGAATCAGTTGATAGATTGGTCTTTGTGTGCCTTGTTCTGATCCATTCCTTGAAAGTGACATGAGTAGAGCTTAGACTATTGTGCATATAACACTGTCACCTCTTAAGTTTGTATGAACCTCGAGTTGATAATTAAAGCTGGTAGCCTTGGGAGTTGTAACACTCTTGTTGCAATATTGAGGCTCATCACTCCCTAATGGGATACACTTGGACTTATGTACTTTTTGTCTAAGAATTCAGGTAATTGAAATTTCCAGCTGCATTAGTTCTTGGATACTCATTATGTATGGGGCCTTGGACACTAGAACAACACCAAGTATAAGATCAATGGTAAAATCAATATCCCTCCTTGGAGGAAGTCTTATTATTTCCTCTGCAAAGACATCCTTATACTACTCTAGTATTGGATATTCTTCTAATATGGTTGTTGTTTATTTTCAAGCAATTCTTGTACTTGGACAATGAATAATTGACATCCTTTTCTAGCATATTTCTTCATATGTATTGCAAAAGATTGTCTAATGGAAATTTTCCTTGGAATTACTTGAATCACACAAGCTTCCCCTTTATCATCAACATAGGTAAAGGACTTTTTCAAGTAATTTAATATCACTCTATGTGTTTCTAACAAATCCATACCTATGAGGATATCATAATATCCCAAGGGTAAGATATTCAAATTCAGGGTGTTTTGCATTCCATTCATTTTCAATGTGTAGTTTTTGTTGACTTCAGTCACTTTTCTTAGTTCATGTGGTCAACTGTCCTAAATAGGGTTTATACTATTTTTCTTTTTCAAGTTTACACTTTTAAACTATAGCAGGGGAAACATAACTTAATGTAAATCCTAGATATATAAGCATAGATACATATCTATCAAATATTTTACCTTGAACTTCAACCATGGTTGACTAATGATATGCTTGCCTTCCATCCAATGCAATGCTAATTTTGGGTATGTTACAAGAAACATCATTCGCAATTGATGTTTCCCTAACATTATTTAATGTTTACTTTTTTAATGGGATTTTGTGGACAATATCTCAACAGGTGGTTTTCACCACAACCCAAACATTTAATTGGTGGTCTTACTGATTCGTTAAAGTTCAGTTTCCTGTACTAGATCCTCTTTTATGTCCAACACTTTTCTTCTTATTGAAATTCCTATTATAGTTTCTTGCCTAGACACTCTTACCAAAAATATTCTTTTTAAACCCCTTTCTCTTAAATCTGCCATATTTATTTGATACCCATCCTTTGGGACCTTCCCTTTTTTCTTTCTCTGGTTGAAACATAATTTCAACTTTCTAATGGTTTCATCCATGGTATTAGGTTGATCAAACTCAATTCTTTCTCTACAAGAAAAAAGTAGGCAACTTATAAACCTGTGTATTTTCACCTTCTCTTCTTTCAAATAAGGCACATAACTTAACAAAATCATGAACCTATTAACAAACTCATCCATAGTAAGTTGTCCCAATTTTAGCTCATGAAGCTTGCTACTTTTTTCATCAAAATACCTCTCAGTTAAATATTTATTTCTAAATTCTTTCGTGAACAATTTCCAAGTTAAATTCTTGCTTCTGATTCTTTTGACAAATTTATTTTCTTCCCACCATAAATTTCACTTACCCGTTAATGTTGTCTAGGTAAATCCTCTCCGCGGATAGAGATGATCCCTCTAGCCCAATCAGTGGGACTAGCAACCTACGTGACAATCTACAAGACACATTCCTAAATTACAATCAAAATGATAGAAGAAGAAGATGGCCTACCTCATTCTGATGCTATAATGCACTCCTTTGTAGAAGATATTGAATCGATTGCTCCTCAGGCTCAGCTCTATTTCTCACGATGTTTGGATACCTGCACAAGAGATCAAAGACACAACGAAGCATATAGGTGCAACAACCATAATTGAAAGTAATCTACTTAAAAAAGCAAGGAGCATTAGGATAAATGATGCACTAACAATTTTTTTTATGGAAAGTGAACCAATGGTTGTATATATTATTGAAATAAATGAGGAAGCATACAACCAAGCCTTGATGTCAATAAGATCTCCTTGAGTGAATGTCCAAGTCCAAGATCAATCTCTCCAAGCACTCCTTCTCCAAGCCAAATGAGTAGCATGTAGGCACTATCTTAGCATAAAGGTGCAAATAATCAGAGACCAACCATTTGGGAATGGGAGAGGATGAATATATGGGTAGGGAAAAGGAGTTAAGATCTCTCCAAATATAGGGGAAGGCCCTCATCTCAAGGAGGTAGCTCGTAGGGATAAGATCAAAGGACAATATTGGGAGAATTCGACCACATCCACACCGAACAATATACAAATCGTCGTTTTGGAAGCCTCTAGATCATGAAGCTTCTTGTCCTCTTTGGGAAAACTTGCCCTTTATGTATCAGCATGAGTATCCAAGTAAAAAGTGAGTTGGAAGTGCAAGGCTAGTATAGTGCAACTTGTCATCAACACTAGTTGCTAGTGTCATCGTTGTGTTGGCTCTGAAATTAGGGTTTTAGAGATTACTTCTTCAGGGAATGGTCAAGAAATGTTTCCATTAGTGTTTCGGGGAAGATTTGAACTACATATCAGGATGGGTACACTGCATGATTGCCAAGTTTCGGGCACTTCAAGGTATGACACAGGGAAGTAGAAGAGGCATGACAAAATTCTTTGTAATAGATGCCCCCTAAAGCATGAGAGTAGAACAGGGAGTGATGGTTGATATGCTCTACGAGGTTTTGCAAGGATGAGAACAAACACTATAAGGAGACCTATAAATCAAGGACGCATATACGTATAAATATCTGATATCAAAACATGAATCCATGGTATGGACGCAACCATCCAGATAGAAAGGACTATGTGAAAAAATCCACAACATGGGTGCAATCATCCAAATGGAAAGGATCATCTGTAAGTATAAGATCCAAGGTATGGACATAACTACCTGATATATAAGGATCATCTTCATCATAAATATAAAGTCCCATAGTATGGTCACAACCATCCATATAGAAGAAACATATGTACAATCTTGAAAAATACATAACTCCACGTAGCCTGAGTCATATCAGACAAAACTCAGGGTCTTTTGCTCCATCCCTAACCCGATCAAAGTATGAATTCTATAATGCGAATGAATGTGTCAAAGTTGAACATGATAGAAAACAACCTGATTACCAACCAATGATGTGGACCATTAATAGGCATGATAGGAACCACTGATAATGACAATGGCGCTCAAGGTACGACAATACAATCCATGTATGTGAAAATGAAGCTGAAGTCAAACACTCGTGGAATCATCCGATCAAAGGCCAATGATCAAAAACTGTCATCAGATGTGAAGTAATTTCCATTAAGGCATGCAAGCTCTAAGGTACTGAAAGCGAGTCCCTAAGTCACCTTCCTGGATAATAAGTTGAAGTCGACAGGAAGTAACCCGTCGAAGGATGACCATGATGATTCCCCCATCATCGGCACGAAATGAGGAATAAAGTGGAATAAATGAGTATGATCCAAGACTATAGCAAAAGGTCAGACAACATATAGGTAATAAACTACAGATATGACTTCTCTTGAACATATTGGCGACACGACTCCCAAGTGTGGTAGCATTTGACTCAACATAAGACCAAGGGTCATGATGACAAAATGGAAGTCATATGAGAGGCAAAATGGATGACCCAAACCCAGAAAGACAATTGAATGAGTGAGGATATCCCAAACCTGACATGAGAAACATATGAGTTTCATGTTCAAGAGCGACATGTTGCCTATACAAGAGAAGTTTCACTTTCATTTTCCTCCACTATTTCTAACGAGTACCCCAATTATTTTTTATCACAAGCTTGAAGGGGATAGCATATGCTTGTTGTATAAGTTAATCCTTTGAATGAATCCATCCTAGTAATTTTTACGAGCCCTAGGAGGGATAAACTCGGCCTTGTCATGGTGAGAAGCCTTTCACCGTTTGATTTTTTACGAGTCCGACAAAAGAATAACTCAGTTTATTTTTCATATTTAGAGAGTTTGAAAAAGAGACGGAAAAGAAAACTCCATCATGTCCCTTTTAGTAATTTGTCTCTCAAACCCAAAAAGGTATAAAACAATATTTGAGAGAACCTCTTGACCATGTCGACCAAGGTGTAGCTTTTTCATAAATAGTCAATCTTAGCCAGAAAAAGGGGTAAATGTATACTGAGACAACGTCAATTCATTTAATTTAACAAGTTCGAAAAGACAAGTACTTGGTGATATTTTCATATTTTGAGAGTAAAAAAAGAGCTTAAATATGACTCTAAGGGGGTTCATTTTTCATTTATTTTTAATGAGTCCGAAAAAGAGATAAAACAAAAACTCATTGAATCAATAAAAAATTATCACTGTAACCACCGAAAAGAACCTATAATTGCACAAAGACAACCACACATTACTGATATCGAGGAAAATAATAAAATATTGGAAAAAATCTATTTAAAAACTTATAAATAGACCAAAAGTAAAAACTTTTTACCATTTCACTTGAAGTAAATTCGAGAGTGCATTTTACCCTATTTTCCTTGATTCTTCAGGCAAGCAGTGTGGGATATCCAGGGCACCATTTCATGAATTGTCAAATGCAGGTAAGAGCTCTTCCTTTTCTCTTTATTTTCATTTTAATTTCATGCCATTTCATAGGATTTTTTTTGGTTAAAAGGGAGGATTTCAAATTTTAAAATCAAGGGTGACTAGCGCAAGTCTTCTAATAAGATCCACACTGATGACCCCTAAGCCTGAAAAGATCTCGCACTTCCAACGCAGAATTAATTAAAACAAACATGTTGTCTACGAGGCAAAATCCTCTCTCTTGATTGATTTTTTTGAGTTTTCGATCTGTGGAAAGGCATTTAATCAATGTAAATAGTTTGTTTGTAGGAGATTTCAATAACACGGACATCGAATGGAAGGAAAGGGGCCATGAGGAAAAAGTTCACTAGCCTTCCCAAATTGTTGAATGTGTTAATGCTTTGAGGGACTGCAGGTTATTGAAATTCTTCTGAACTTCGGGACTCAGAGCTCAAAATGAGCTACTACATTATCCGATCAGTCTATGGGATGTTGATCAGCAGATCTTCATCATCGAAGACCAAGAAGTAGAGTTGGAAGTAGCTAATATCTACTTCATTACTTGATTGTCCAAAAGAGGAGAAATATTCCAACTCTTTGGATCCCATGGTGGAGGTGAGAGAACCAATACCTTAATCAGAAGGCATTGCTTGGGTGCAGAGACAACTGTGAGCAGGAAGATGAATATAGAAACTATTAACAATCTTCCCTTGAGGACAATTCTACACACCATGACCTGTATAGCTGAGGTGCAAGCTTTGCACGAGATCTCGAAATCACAATTCCAATATGCAGTGGATTGCCCTACTCCAATAGTGTTCAACTGGTGTGAGGGGCTACTGGTCAACATGAAGAGGCCACTGACCAAAGGCAAGTTGGGAAACTTGAAGCAGTTCGAATTTGGTTCGATTTTGGTCACTTTCTTTTTTGAGCATATTCCCCTATTTCAGTACCAATGGGTAAAGGTGGAGGATCCAACTCCATGAGATCCGAGGCTTCTCAGATGGAGTAAGATCATGCCTTGTGGAGGAGGGGCCAATGGATGCATTACCCTCTATCTTTCTTTGGTTGGATGCGCCAATAATTGATCGTTGTGGATGACTATGCCTATGCAGGCACGAACTTCAGAGGAGATCCAAATCTGCCTCTACTACTAGGCGAATAATGAACCAATGCAGGTAAAACTTGTTTTTGCAATTTTTCAAGTTTTATGATTTTTTTTAACGTGTATCTAAGAGTTTATTTTTGATAAATGTGCATATGTGGGACCAGAAAGGCCTACTAGAATGTCAACAATAGCATGATGAGTAGCACCCCAGATAGAAGATGCTCCATATGAGGAAGGAGCAGATCCTATGGTAGAAATGGAATGAAATCTGGAGGTGATTACTCGAGGGATTCCAGAATATGTGACTATTGATGACGTGCCATTGTGATACCTGAGGCATATAATAAGAATTTCTACGAGACTGCGTCGGATGTTGGGCCGAGTGATTCGAGTAATCTCATGCTATCACGAGCATCATGTGGGCGAATAGCCTTTTGTAGTCATGTTTTTTGCACTATTGTAGGCTTTGAAAGCCATGTATCTTAGAACACTTATTTTTTGAGTTTTTGATGAAACAAACTTTGACAAAGCGAGATATATATATATATATATATATATATATATATATATATATATATATTATATATATATATATATATAATATATATATATATATTATATATATATATATATATATATTTAGAGATATTATAGTTATATATATATAGATATATATATATATATATAGTATATATATAATGTTTCTATATTCTACTTATGTGTTCATTTATCATGATGATGTGATCAGTTTGATAAGTTACACAAATGTATATCAAGAACATAATTTGATAATGCATCTGTTAGTGTATTCAAATTCCATGGAATGTGCTGATATGTGATATAAGAAAAATTTCTTTCTAGTAATCGAACATGTAGATAAATACATAAAATTTGTGGATTTCTTACTGAGTAATGACTATTCAATTGTAACACAACGAGTTTTGAATCTAACTTAACAACTAAATTTCTAATGCCAAGATAAATTGCTTCTGATTACAGTTCAATAACTACAGTGTACTTGGAAATATTATTAGTTGTTTGTCCCAGGCAAATACCTTGTAAATCGATCAACTCGTCATCAAACGGCAAAGAGTGCCCAAGCTTCGGAGGATAGTTTTCATGTGCTACAACAAGCTCCATCAGCAAAACCAACATAATGGTTTAACGACATCTGCAAACCGAGTGGAACATAAGGTAAGTAGAGGAAACATGTATGCAAAGCAAACAATCACACCAAAAAATCAAAATTGTACACCAATGAATCCACACACTAATGTACAAAAGTAATTACACAAAATTCATGCATAATACTTTTCAGGTAAAGCTCATTGCAAGGATGTGATAACGCATTACCTTCATAGTCAACCAACTCATAGGCACCTTTTTGCAAGACACGTTTAACTATGTATGGCCCCTGCCACATAGGCTTGAACATTCCAACTCCAAACTTATCGTTGGCTTAGTCATATAGCAAGACCAAGAAACTTTCAGTAAAAATCGTGGAGAAATAGTTTGATCAAAATGAGCTTTAACTCATTTTTTCTGTGCTTCGATCACCATTGCAGAAATATGACAGGTCTCATCAAGCCTCTCAAAATAAAGTAACTACTCCTCTTCATGTGAGGTATAGAGGAGTAGCTCAATAGCTAGCTTTAACGAAGGAATTTCACACTCGATAGAGAGTGTCACCTCTAAACCATAAACCAACTAGAATGGAGTGAAACCAGTGGTTGTCTTAGCCAAAGTATGGTAAGCCCAAAGAGCCAAGAATAGCATGAGATGCCAATCCTTCTTATGCTTCCCAATGGTTCGTTAAAGCATAGTAATCAAGACTTTGTTAATTGCTTCGACTTGGCCATTAACCTGTGGGTAGTAAGGAGTTGAGCTATCATGGTAAAGAACTAGCTGAGAAGTCAACTCTGTCATCATGTATTCACAAAAATGTGATCTGTGATCAGTGACAATGGCTTGAGGGACGCAAAAATGGGCTATGACATGGTTAAAGAGGAACTGAGCAGCATTGATACCGTCAACATTTTATGTGGGCATAGCCTCAGCTCATTTAGTAAAATAGTCGACGACGATGATGATTGTCCCCAGCCGAGCAAGGGTTATATGTCATGAAATCTATGCCCCATTTAGCAAATGGGCCAATGGTAACGACTAGGTGTAAGGTTGCTGGCAAGGCACACTGTTTGCGGTTATAAATTTGACATTCATGGCACTTTTAAACTGCCAGAATTCAATATTTGAAGATAGAAGGCCAAAAATAACCAACGCGAAGGATTGTCTGAGCACTAGCATAGCCTGACATGTGACCACCACATGCCCCAGAGTGGAATTCATTCAAGACTCATTCAACCTCTTCAAGTGTTAGACATCTATGAAGTACAGAATCAACACCGAATCGGTACAACGTGTCACCAATAATCTGATAAGGTTGAGATTGATGCCGGATGAAACATCAGTCAGATCGAGACAACTCAGATCGAAAAGTTTGTGTCTGAAGATAAACAATAATATATCCATACCATGGGTTGAGAGTGCTAATGAGAAACAAAGCTTCATTAGGAACCTGCTCAGTAAAATCAATGGAGGTGTTTGCAGAAGGAAGGGCACAGATTAATTTGGTAAAAAGGAGTGACTTCTTCGATTTGGCGGTAGTGAACTCTAAACCAAAATCTTGTAGGATAACAGTACATTTAGAGTATTTTCCCCCAAGCAACTGAGAAGTCAGAATATAAGTCATGGGGTTACAATCATAAATCATTGTGGTCGTCTGTAGAAGACTATAATGGTGAAATCATTGAACAACATGGATTGATTTTAAGGCAAGTTTCTTGACATGATAATATTAAGTTTTAGTGTCAATAATATTTCGACTGAAATAATAAACCACATGTTCATGTCCATCGTCATCATTTTGGACCAGAACCGTAGTAATGGTACTATTAGCCGGGACCAAGTATAGGAAATAATCACAGTGATAGTCAGGGGGATGGAATAAAGGAGCATTGATGAGTGTTTTCTTTAGAGCATTGAAATATGTTTGTGAAATTTCATCCAAAATGAATGGGATCCCCTTCTCAAGCAAGCAAGTAAATCCCTTGGCAACCTCAGTGTAATTAGGGACAAAGTGATGAACAAAATTATCCTTTCCTTGCAAAAATATGCAATTGGTGCAGTGAATGAAGGGACGGGGGGGGGTGGGTAAATTTACAATATCATAAACTTTTATAGGATATATTCGGATAGCTTCTTTGAATGCAACAAAACCAAAGAGTCGACCAGATTATACGCAAAAGATCCATTTATGTGGATTGAGAAGAATATTATAGTGTTGACAATGTAGAAAGATTACTCGAAGATGGTCTGGATGGTCACAACGCTTAGCAGAATGAACTGGTAAGTCGTCTAGACAAGGTTGAAAATTGTGTTTAATATCATGAAAGGCATACGAAATTTCTCTCTGAAAGGTAGCACCAATGTTTTTTAGACCAAAAGGGAGCTTCTTATAATAAAAAGTCCCACATGGACAAATGAAAGCAGTCTTGTGTTGATCAGTGGGTAATATGTCAATCTAGTTGTAACCATAAAAACCATCCGTAAAAGAGAAGATCTCACTCCCAGCGCACTCATCAATGATTTGATCAATAAAGGGAGTGGGATAGTCATCCTTAGGGCATGTGCAATTGATGTCACAGTAATCAACACAAACTCAAATTGTTCCCTACTTTTTAGTAACAAGTACAATATTAGAGACCGAATTTGTCAATGGGATAGGGTAAATACAACCATATTTTAGAAGTTTTTCAACTTCTCCCTTAATAACAGTGACCTTCCTGGAATGCATGGGACAGAGCCATTGACGAACAGGTTTCACGTTAGGATACGTGGGTATTTCATTCACCACAATAGCTGGATAATTACTAGGCATTTCCTCATACGATCAGGTGAAGACATCACAAATTCTTTGGAAAGATTAATGTAGACCCTAATCTCATCAAGAGAATAGGAAACACAAATGTGAATGTTCTCGACAATTCCAGGTTTAATGGAAATTTCAATTAGCATGGTTGTAGTGATATTTCCCAAATTACCTTCGGACAAAACTTCATCCACCAGAATAGGTGTTTGAAGTGGATGTGTCTTGTTATGAGAAAAAAAATCTTCAAGACATGAAGGAATCTCACTTAGACTTGGAAGAAACGAGTAACAATAATGGGCATCATTCCAAGGAGTTTTTTCAAGAGACATCACCTTAAAAATACTATCGTTGGTGGGGAATATCTCGTTTAAGGGATCTAGAGAATCCCAAGAACCAAGCCAAGGAGATTGCAAATAGATATTCAGGTGCATATTGATAACAACATGACTTTCTGAAGGGGCAACTGAAGCTGAGACAATTTCATGATAAGCTTGTTCTAGGGGACTTAGTGGCATAGTATCACGAAATGAATCAACCTAATCCAGAGAAGGAATGATCCACAAGTCAGTGGAGATAGAGATCATGTTGATTGAGGCGACATGCAGAGGTGGGAGAGAAAAAGTTCCCATTAAAGAAAAATCTTTGAAAAGACCTACCCCATGCTCTCATATGGAATATCGGTATTTCCCACATATGGGACATTTCCATTTGAAGCACCGGAAGAGGAAAAGGACAATTGATCGACGGTGATAATTTTTCCTTCATGAGGAAAACCAAGCATCCCCAACAAAGAGGAAACCACACAAAACATGGCATGGGTCCAACTTCACCCAAGTAGAAGGTTGTAATTCAAATTCACATCTACAACTTCTACTTCTAACTCAATAGTCTTCCCTTCCAAAGTGATGGGAAATCTTGTGAGAATACCATAAGGACAGGAGCCTCTACCATCAAAGGCCCCCAAAGTGTTTAGGGACTTGTTAAGAGGTGGAGAGCCAATAGCTTTCCAACATGAAACAGACATGATGGAGGTGGAAGCACCTTCATTAATGACAGTCCGAAGGATTGTCTTTCCTTTTATAATGAATTGAATAAAAAATGCAATTTGATGAGGAAGATGAGGAACATGGTTTTCAAGATCAAGAGTAATAAAGTTCGAATCAGCAGGATTGATGCCTCCTATAGCAACTAATAATGATTTCCATTGCATTGGAAAAGTTTGGAGAAGTTCCAAAGTAGACATCACTAAAGGTGCCTGAGCTAAATCTTCGACAATACTGTAATGTTGAGCGGCTCTAGCATTTGGATTATAGGATGACCTCCGAAGCATGCATTTGGGAGGACATTGGATGAAGGATTCATTATTATGTCTCTCGATATGGAGAGGACTAGAACTCGGTGGAGTAGAAGTAGCAGGTATATCAACGGTTTCCTTTTCCACCGTCTTCTTTTGAGGGGTTTGATAATCTTTCGATTGAGTGCCTACAGAGATAGGCAATGAACCCATCATCATGTAAACCTAAGAACCAGATGAGGTAAAGGATTGTGGTTGGTCTACCAACTAAGTCTACTGAGATGGAAATGGCTCTTTCAGTATAGTCGAGTTCCCTTTCAATAAATGACTAACTTCTGCATGTTGGGGACAATCCTTGGTGTAATTCTCTTCCTCACAAATGAGGCAAGGATATTCTAGCTTTTGTTTGGAGGCATCATCAGCAAATGACTTAGGAGGATCCTATTTTGGGGTATCAGATTTTGCTTTACCTTTACCCTTCTTCTTACCTTTCGAGGCTTTATTTTATGCGGTAGACTGGATGACGTTGACCTCAAAGGTTTTACGAGGATTTCATGTATTTTTTGAAGGATGACTAGAACCAGTATTTGAAACAGATTTTTTGCTTCGAAGAAGCTTTAATGGAAGCTTGAGATACTGATCCAATTATACCATCAACAAGTGGTACATATGGAGACTTTGAAGATGTTAGATCTAAAGATGACCTTGGAGCATCAGGCAACATTTCATATAGTGTTTCAGATTGGGAATAAAGCAAATCTAAATATTGGGCACGGGAAATAGCTTGATCCTTAGTAACACAGCCTCCCATTTCTATATCTGCAACGATTTTGTTTATGAATGAATTAGTGAACCATTTGGTCAGCAACTCATTATGGATTTCAAATTTGATTAGCAAACGCCGATGTCTCCATTCATGGATGTGATCGGAGATATGGGCTATTGTATCCTATCTCAGAGATGTGAGCAAGTGGGTATGAGTTTCATAATGAACTGGTAACTGGAAGTGGGTGAGGAAGGCCATGGCTAAAGAGTTGAAGTTTGCATAGGTACCTCGAAGCAACTCACTATACCACTTTGTGGCAACACCTGTCAAGGTTTGCTGAAAGAGGCAGAGACAAACAAAATCATCAACGTAGGAGTTGGAAGAACACGATAAGTGATCTATCATCACATGGGCCCGAGGGTCCTCTTTAGCTTTTCCTTCAAATTTGGGGCAATCACTCAGAATTTTAGTGGGAACTGGAGGCCAATAAGGCAAATGAAGAATTGGATCATTAGTAAGCCTCGAGACATCAATCAATTCCAACGTCACTAAAAATGGAAATTGTGGGTTAAAAGGCATATAAGACCCATTTCACGGGTTCCAACCTTGTTGGTAAGGATTTTTCCCCAAAAGTGGAGAATTTTTACCATAAGGGGCTTGATTTCCCCCCCCCCACTAAGGAGTACCTTGACCATAAGGTGTATTTTGTCCAGGGTAAGGTTGATATTGACCTACCATAGGCCATTGATAACCATATGGAGGATAAAAGTTATGTGCAACATATGGATTGTAAGGTTGTTGCACCTGCTGACCCTGGTAATAAAGTTGTTGGGCTTGTTTCTCCAGGGGTTGACCTTGTGTCTGTAAGGTTTGAGCTTGTTGATATACTAGTTGAGCTTGATGCTGCAATGGTTGACCTTTTAGATACAAGGGTTGGTTGTGTTATTGGACAAACTGAATTTGCTATTGCAAAGGCTGTTGAAACTGCTGCAAGGGTTGCCCTTGTTGCTACAAAGATTGTTGCTGCAAAGGTTACCCTTGCTGGTGTAAAGGTTGCCCTTGTTGCAGTAGATATTGTTGAAAAATTCCTTGAGGGATTCCTAGTTGGTACTAATAAGTTCCAATTGGGATTTGACCATATGCACCGGGAATAGGATTCTAACCAAGTTGCACATGAGGACTAGCTTGTGGAATATAAGGTGGATTTTGCAGTGGTTATGAACCATATGGAACATAATATTGTTGGAGAGGTATTTGGGCCATGTAAGGTTATTGATACTAGATATTACTTGCCTCAGAGGGGTCAATGGGGTTAGGGATACCACCAGGATTAGGTTGATTCACTCCAACCATGTGAGGTTGTGATCCACTCACATGGGTTCCACCTGACACAAGAGGAAAGTTTGGATTTTTCCCCCTAGGCTGAGAATGAGGTGGTGGTACATTTTGTCCACTTGATGGATGGATTGAGGAACTTACAGACGTATAAATCGAATCTGTCAGTTGCACCGAAATGGAAGTTTGAAATGACAGTAACGACTATGAAGGAATCGTCTATTGAATCAAAGATAAAGTAACAACAATTTGCACAGGGATTTGAGAGGTCATGTTGGGAATAAATAGACTAGAAGTAGGCATAGAATTTGATGACCAAATTGGATTTTGGTAAAATGTAGAAGCACTTGGAGTTCTTGAAATTAATTGAGTCAAGGTCGTATAACCATGTGGAAGCATAGGCCCACTATTTTTAGGAGGCAGTTGAGATGGAACTCTTGCTACATAAGGAAATATTTCTAGAGGAAAGTCATATTTAGATTCATTATTAGCACTAGGAGTGTGAGTAGCAGAGACTTCTGGAGGACCTCGGGGAGAGGTTGGAATCTCACCTTCTAAATCCATAGGTGGAAACAACTGGTGAGGAATCTAAGATGAATGAGGAGATAACTCCAAAGGAACACCCAATTTATCGTATGGACTATAAGGATGTTGAGCAGATATCACAAATGGATCAAATAAGGGATTCAGAGGATATAAAACAAACCTTTATGGACTCTTAGGGGTTTCTAGATCAAACTCCCGAGATGACGATGAGTCTTGAGGTGGGGGATGAGAAGCAAGGGGTTGGATAATTGGGACAATTCCAAGTTCAAAGCCTTGAGCTTCAAGTGACTGCGAAAGTTCAGGATGAACTCCTTGTGAAGACACATTAGTATTTGATGATGAAGGCGAACAATGAGGTGAACCTGATGGTTTAGCCATGATGACTTTCTCTCAAGAGAAGAAGGAGAAGAGATGATTCATTGAAGGTTGATTAAAATTAAAATTTACAAGGAAATACTCAATGTGAGGCCAAGAAGCAACTGCATGGGTTTGACATGTTATCGTTGGCAGTTAGTTTTATGATAGGAAACAACAAATAAATCAAAATGGATAATAATAGGAAAGAGGGTTTATCAAGTATCTGTGAACCGTTATATACACCTTAGTTGAAACCAAGGACTTAATGTACGATGACCAATCTCCCCGAATGCTATGTTTGGTGTATCACATTTACAAGGTGGCTGACTCAGTTACTTGTGGCTAAAAAATAGCAACCTAGAGGGATCTCCCAATATATACTTGATGGTACGGGGAGCACTAGTTCGTGTTAGTGTTGTCTAATGCATAACCGTTCGATGAGAGCGTCCCTATATACTTGCCATACTGAAGTGCCTCATATATACCTGAAATTAATGGATAACCTTGGATATACTTCTGTACTGGGACGATATTTCACCCTCGAGATACAATGTAAGAATTTAATGATAGTTTCTATGTTTAAAGATGCTAGAACATGTCTCTAGCCTAGACCTCTAGATATTTGTGTTAGGTGACAAATGCTCCTTAGGTTGACTGAGGTAAATTTTAAGTTTATCTTCAATTAAGTTTCGGTTTGATGGCTCAACAATGTCACTTGAATTCCTATGATGCAACTAAATGATAAAAATGAAATATTTTCATCTAATGAAGGCTAAACTAATGAAGGAAGAGAGACAACCAAATAGTGAATCAATCAATAAAAATGCATCAAAACACAATTATTTATCTTTCCAATGCAAAATGTAAAAATGAAATATAATCTTTCACATCCACTAACAAATGAAATGACAAAATGCAATCCTATGAGAAACAAAAATCACTTTCCTTTAACTAAGTTGCACTAATATTTTGTTATTTTCCTTTCACTTTGATTCAATAATGCAAACTAATGCAATGAGAAAAGGAAAAATGCAATCTAAAACAACTAAAATGAAAATTTCGTTCTCTTATGGTTCCGAATGCAAATCATTTCAAAAATACTAAAATGAATAAATATTCCACTTTTTGTTTTGAAACAAAAAAAATCAAAACAAGTATTCACTTTCATTCCTACCAAAGAAAACAACTGTAATATATGTTTGGCAATGGGGCAAAAGAAATTTTCAAAGCACCAATATAACTAAATACTAATGAAAATAACTTTACAATCACAAACCGAAAACAACTTGAAAATGGTGTCCAGACTGCAGCAAGACTCCTAAATGGAAGTAATCAATCTCAAAGAGATAGACCAAGCAATGAGCGAAGGGTGACCTAGAAAACCTAGAAACCCTAGAAGGCAATCAAGCTTCAAACATGTTGAAATATGGAAACAAGAATATTCCAATTTAATTTGTCCTTGAATTAAATTGTGAATTAAAATCGGATTTAGTCTTAACAACTACTTGGAAATAATTAATTAACATATTTTGACTTAATTAGTTGGAGAAATTCAAGTTAGAAGTCTTTCTGAAGTCATGCAAGAGTTATCCCTTAAATTAAGGAGATAAGATTGAGTTTTATTTGAGTTGTAATTAGTTAACTCAATTTACTGAGTTAAGTCCAGTTAAATTAGTTCTAAACTGTTTGAGGAACTAATAGTGAGTTAATAGTCAATTGATGCATGCATGCACTCAACTAGTGTACTCTAGTTAACTGAAGATTCCCTCTTCAGAAACTCATGCATGTCTATTCTGAGAAAAACCCAGTTGAGATTAAAGACAAGGATAATGTACTATCAGTTGTATGTGTTTTCTTATAAAGAAAACTCATGCATGCAGTCAAGGCATCATTCCTTGGGGATTGTGCAATTCTGACAGTGTGTGAGATCAGGTGATCATCCACTTGGTAAATGAGTTTTCCACTTGGTTGAAGGAGAATAATCCTAGAGGAATAGTGCAAGGAAATAGGTTCTTGGAGGGTAGAGAGGAAGGCTAGAGAGAAGCCAAGATTGCCTGTGAGCATCTGTGAGGATTGTATTGAGAGCTGGCTAGCTGTGAGAGCTAAGGCTTAGTATAATTCCTATGTATTTCCACCTTGTATGATATACAAATAGTGGGGTTTTTAGCTGAGGCTTTCCCCAAAGTATTTTCATGTGTATTGTGCATTGATTCTTCTTCTTCTTGTTATATTTTTCAGCTCGATATTTAAGCTTCCACAAATTGATAGTAGAAGTAGGTTACAGTATTCTACTTTGATTTATATTGCATTATCGGGTTAACCTATGTACAGATTTTCTACATGGTATCAAAGCGAGATTTGTAGAGAATTTCTACATGGTATCGGAGTTGTGAATAGTATACTGAGAGGAGAATTTGAAGTTTTAAGTTTGGGGTTGTAGGTGCAAATCGAATTCATATCATACTTCAAGATTGGCCAATGGCGTTTTATGGCTTGAGACTCAAGTATGCCTTGGAAGGTAGCTTGAATTAGATAACATGGAAAGATAGAATGGAGGTTGTATTAGAAGACAATGGCTTGAAGGAATTCATTTATCAAGAAATCCCAAAGCCAACTTCAAGTAATGCACAAGAGTTGGTTGAGTGGAAGAAGTGTGTGGTGAAGGCGAGACAGATCATCCTTGAGGGAGTTCGAGACCATATTGTCTCGAGTCTCCATGGGAAGGATACTCCATTTTCAATGTGGAAGACATTGAAGGACCTCTACCAGAATAGTAGCAACCAGAGGAAATTGGTGCTTAAGGATAAGTTTCAAAGAATCAAGATGGAGAAGGGCGATACTATTTCCACATATCTAAACAAGCTCACCACCTATAGAGATGAGCTTGGCAGTGTGGGAATAACTACTATCAATGATGATATGGTGAGCCTCGCTCTCCTTGGCCTTCCAAAGAGTTGGAATAGCT